>JAFBJR010000599.1:121402-387147 GCA_016785285.1 Brachirus orientalis
GTCGGTTTCAATGTGGACTGAACAGTCTAGGAAGGCCAGAAGGTTCCCCTTGGCATCTTGGCATCTGCTTCTTTGATTTTCACCCATGTGTCATCTACATACCTGAACCAATGGCTTGGAGGGGATCCATGGAAAGTGTCCAGAGCGTTCCTCTCTACTTCTTCCATGTATAAGTTGGCCACTATGGGAGACACAGGTGAGCCCATGGCACAACCATGTTTCTGCCTATAGTAACATTCCCTATATTGGAAGTAGGTGGTGTTAAGACAGAGGTCCAGCAGTAAACATAACTGTTCCGGAGAAAGGTTGGTCCGCTCATGTAACATGTGGTCTTGCACCAGTCTCCTCCTTACAGTTTTCACAGCTTCTGTGGTGGGAATGCAAGTGAAGAGGGAGGTGACATCATAGGAAAGCAAGGTTTCATCTGTCTCAAATCCTTGATCTTTTCAGCAAAATCCTGCGAGTTCCTGATGTGGTGACCAGTATTACCTACCAGAGGTGCCAGGATGGTAGCGAGGTGTTTTGCTATGTTATACGTGACAGAGTTGATGCTGTGGATCTTGGGGAGTCCATAGATGCATGGAATTGATTCCCCAGGGTACAGTCGGCGGTAAAGCGGTACATTGATGACCTTGTCTTTCTCCAGTTGTGATAAACAGTCAATGACCCTCTTCTTGTATCTGCTGGTGGGGTCCCGTTTTAAGGGCTCATAAGTGACAGAGTCACTCAGGAGACTGACCATCTTGGAGTGGTAATCCGTTGTGTTGAGAACAACTGTGCACCTCCCTTTGTCTGCTGGCAGAATGGTGATGTCCTGGTCCTTCTGCAGAGACGCCAGGGCCTTTTATCCTGAGATGTTCTGCTTCTGTGTTAGGTAGTTTATTCTTCCAAATGGCTGATTCGGTTGCTGTGATGAGGTCCACAACAGGCACTTCTTTAGGTGTCACTGCAAAATTCAGTCCTTTGCTCAGGACGTCCTTCTCTGGCTGTGTGAGCACCCAGTCAGATAGATTCTTAATCCATGTGTTTTGTGAAATATGTTGTGTAGAGTGTTCATCCCTGTTCCTCCATGTCAGTTGAGTGTTGGAGGGAGCTCTTCTGGTGGTTCTGAAGTTTCTCAAATTTATTGGTCTGGCGTTGTTTACCCTTCATGTGTTGGGTCATCTGTGCCTTTTCAACAAATTTGGAGACCTCTTGAAGGACATTGTTGGGTAGAAGGGAGGTCAATTCATGTAGAAGCTTGGATGCTTTTACATTTAAAGCCTCAATGGTGAAATGTACTTGTCTTATGCGTTCGCTGAGGAGTTGTTTCTGGGCTCTGTCGAGGATAGTACTGACCTTGTGTCCTTTCATTGTGGATCCCAGTTTTAGGCTGTTAGGTATAAGTTGATGTTGTCTACATTTCAGGTTGAAGCGAAGGTGGTTTCTGTAGTCTGCGAGTTTTCTTTAAGTCTTTTCATAGTCCCGCACCAGTCGGAGGGAGTCCTTCCCAAAGGTGTCTGCTACACTTCCTGTATCGGGCACAAAGACCAAGCAGATCATTGAATAGACAGCTAGAGATCCTGAACTACAATGCGTCATGGAGAACATGCAGAAAGATTGGGCTGCAGGATCCTGTCCACAGTTCTACCACATAAGAGGTGAGCTAAGCGTAGTAGATAGACTCTTGTTAAAACAAAATAGGATAGTCATTCCAAGAGAACTGAGACAAGACATACTGCAGAGAATTCATGAAGGGTACTTAGGTGTTATAAAATGTAAAAGAAGGGCGAGAGAAACAGTGTTCTGGCCTGGACTAAACAAGGACATTGACAAACTGAGAGAGAGGAGAGTGGAGTGGAAATATGCTGGGTTGCTGGCCAATCACAAGAGACTCTGTTCTGGGGGGCGGGCATTAGCTCAGAAACAGAGTGCCTGTTCAGAGGCTGGCAGAGAGCAACAATAAACTAGCTTAATCTGAAGAGTCTATGAGGTTTTTGACCATAAATATGATCTAATTTATCTAAGTAGACATCTATCTCGATTTTTGGTTCAAGCAGATCATTCTATGTGACCTTAAAAAAAATCCTAAACCATCCCTTTAATGTTACTACTTCAAACTCTGATTCAGCTGTTGCAGCTGTTTGATTAAATATGCTTAAATGCTGCCTATATTCAACTTAATGTAATTAATGTATATGCACATATTTTCCTTACTGCTGTATTCAGTTTCCACCTACAACACTGTCTGTGTAATTGATATTTACACTGCATGTATTATGTTCCGTGTGCAGTGAGTGAGGCAGCTGTGTCTGGGGAGGCAGAGGAGCTGCAGATGCAGGTGGAGAGGTACATCCAAGACCTTCAGGAGGTACTGACTGGGACTGAGAGCTCTCCCATCTACAGCTTCACCCTCGTACCATCTCCTCCAAACCACAGCTCCACTGTTACACTGGCATATGAGAAAGTGCAGAAGGACATCTCAGTGAGTATTACACAGACATGTCTGCCACAGCAAAGTCATGAGTGTTTTTAACATCTCAATATGATGTACAGATACTTGCTGATACAAAATGATATAGATTTTTATACATACTGTCCTATTGGAGCCAATATTATACATTTAGTTATAGTACATGTCAAAAGCTTGGACATATCCTCTTTTTTCAGTGGTTTCTCACTCACTTACTCACTCAGTGTCTACCACTTGACACATGATGTCGCGGCAGGCATGTCTGTCAGCCCTGCCCCCTACAGAGACAGAGACAAACACAGATCTCTCCTTAGGATTCAAAACAGCAAATCCTTCTTACAAACAGTGCCATTAACATCAGCGCTTTGTAAGAAACAGTTGTTTGTGCGGAAAAGTCTCTAATCTACCCAGACACTATACAACTCTTCCGTAAAGTCGTTAGGAGTGAGGGATGAGAGTCTCCTGTCTGTCTTTGGGCCCCAACTTGATTTGGGTTCACTTGACTTGACTTGGGTTGTGGAACATTGACGGAACAGTGGCTGATCCTTGGCTTTGCAGCGAGTAAGCAGCTCAGGAGTTGACTGGGTTGTAGAAGAAAGTTTTTGCCTTTCTTCTCTTCTGCAGGAAAAAGGGATGGAAAACTCAGTTTTTGGAGAGTAGATCCCAGGACTTTGTATAGCAGAACACATAAATACAACCCTCTGACTCGAACAGCGAGGGTGAGACTGGCACATTAAGATTAGTTACAGTACCTCAGATATCCATGGTAGTAAAGTTAGGAGAGAGAGAGCGAGAGAAAGAGAAAGCTGGTAGGGGTTTGTATTCACGCCTTCAGTTTGTGGGGTGCACAGTAGTGGAACCAATGCGAGTTGAGAATTTTGCCCGGCTGGGGTTTCACAGAGGTGTGAACTGCAGTGGACACTGGTAGCACTGGTAGCAGTTGTTTGGACAAAGAAATGACTTCCTTTTGTGTGGATTTCGGCCTTTTTCCATGTGGTCAGACTTAGTGTGAATCGTGTGAACTGAGCCAACAATTATCTCCATGTTTTTTTTTTTTTTATTGGACACTGTCGTTCTTGTGTCTGCCTCGCTTGAAACACCAATTCTTTTTTACCATTGAAGAGCGAGGGGAGTCCTCACCAAGTGTGTTGATCATGTCTAGATGGATTTTTTAACTTGATCACAGCTCTGGCTTACTTCTGTCTCTGTCCATGTTTTGATTTTTCTTGACAACACACAACATTTGAAAGGACATTAATATAAGGCTCTACCATGTTACCATGTTTTACAGCTGTTATTCCACAGAAGAGCACTTATTCTTTGTTTTGATAAAGCTAAAGGAGACTCATTTTCAGTAAAATTATAATAACAGATTATAGCTCAAGTTGATAAATGGACACATCACACTTGTGGTGAGATCTTTTAGACAAATTTAGAGTAGGATTAATGCCAGTAAAATGTCAGGTTGATTGTTGACATTAGAACCATCGTCACAGCTAATGTTAATATTTCGCATGACGTCAGTGCTGCATTCACTGTAGATAATGGTGCACCCTTAATCTACTTTGAATGGTTAAAGGGTCTGGAAAAAGATGCACCAGTGATGATTGTTTAGATTTCCTGACTGAATCGAGGAAATGATGAATGGTGTGGAAAGCTTCTTATTCTGCTCTCACCTTCAAGCACTTGTCTTGAAACCTGAGATTTGATTGTTGCCTTCATGTCTGTATACAATATGTGGGAGAATACTGTCTATAATTTGGTTGTTGCAATGTCTCAGGCACAGTATTAATATGGCTGGGCTTGTTTTTACCTCCTCCCAAGAGGGTATGGTCTTGGCTGCATGTATTTGCAATCGGCCTGGGACCAAAATAACTTAAAAGGTAAATCAGGTAAATCTGGTATGACCCAAAGAAGAAACTATCAGACTTTGGACATGGATTTAGAGTAATTATTTATCTAAAACAGTTAACCATGTAGCAATATGTTTACTGCTTTATTCTGCTACTACACAGACTTTTCAGTTAAAACTGAAGTTTGAAAGGATTTCAAACACTAAACTAACAAAATAGCACATTTGAACTTGGGTGTTGTGGCCATTATATCAGAAGGGGACATGTCTCCCCCACATTTTAAAATGACTAATTTGATGATTAATCGAGTAATTGGATAAAAAAAACCTAGGACATTCTGTAATGTGTTTGTTTCTTGGTTTAGTTTGTAGTGGTCCCATTTTTTGACTGGGGGTTGTTTGAAGATAATATGTTAATTTAATAAAGGACAAGTTCCACTAAACCAAATAAATTGTTTTATTTTTGCTTTTAAGTACAAAAAAAGAAAAAAAAATGGCTCAAAGAGACATTTGGCCCCAAATTGTCCCCTTAAACTGCACTGGTAATTGTCTGTCCAGAATGAAAGAATACTTTCCTTACACCTTTAAATCTAAATAGATGAAAAAACAGTCAAAGAAAAAACTCTTTAAACTTCAAACTTACACCTTTAATAAGCTGGTATTATAATAAATTAAGTGATATAAGTGAAGTGATTACTTGACCGTGCTTTTTCACTTCCATCTCGTCTTAAACCTGTGCACACATTCACAGCATTTGTGCGCATCTGTTTGCTTTCGTGTGCATTTGTGGAACGAGTGCTTGCAGCGGAAACCTATTTTCAGACTTTACCCGGCAACAAGAAATAATAATTTCTGATTACAAGCCTGAGTGTCTGTGTCATATAAACTTATCTACTTATGTGGTGTAAGCTGTGTGTATTCTGTTGAGAGGTGTGCGTGTGTTTGTGTGTATGCCTGTCTAACTACTTGTATAACTGAGATTGTGGGCCTGTCTGAATATGTGGATGTAAGTGTGTGTGTCCCTTTGTGTGTGTCTGTATGTGTGTGTGTATGCGTGACTGTGGTGTGTGTGTATGTGGGTGTCAAGTCAAGTCAATTTTATTTATATAACCCAGCATCACAAACACAATTTGCCTCAAAGGGCTTTACAGTCTGTACAGCAAGTGACACCCTCTATCCTTAGACCCTCACATCGAGTGTGGGAAAAACTCCACAAAAACCCTTTTACAAGGAAAAAAAATTGGAAGAAACCTCAGGAAGAGCCACAGAGGAGGGATCTGTCTTCCAGGATGGACAGACATGCAGTAGGTGTCACATGTAGAGAGACAAGTTCAGCAGTTACAGGTTACAAACAAAGCATCAAAATTCAGAAAAGACAGAAAGAGAGAGAAAAGACAAAAAAGACAGAGACCAGGATGATTGAAGAATCAGTAACATTAATAACAATTATCATTATCTCATTCAGGGTGTGACATGTGCTGTCAGCATCTGGGATTGGTTCCAGCTCCTCTTGAGACCCTCAGAAGAGTACAAGCTGTTGGTGAAGGGTGGATGAGGATAATGACCCTAGCAGTAAGATGAGCTATATTATATATATGTTAATGGTCATAGTTATATTTGAGCTGTGGTGTTGAAGGTCTGGAATCAGGGATATCTTTGAAATAAGAACAAAGAGAGACAAACCCCTAGCACAAACTAGGGGGAGGGAGAGAAAACAATGTTATTGTCATGATTAAAGTATGAGTGTTGAGAAGAGGAGGGAGAGAGAAGGAGACAGAGAAAGAGAGAGAGAGAAATAAAAAGAGACCGCGCGAGAGAGAAAGTGCTCGCTACATAATGGCTTTTCCCCTAGCAGTCTAGTCCTATGGCAGCATAACTAAGCAATGGTTCAGAGTTGACTTGAACCAGCCCTAACTATAAGCGTTATTAAAGAGGAAAGTCTTAAGTTTAACTTTAAATGTAGGGACATCGGACCGACAGTGGGAGCTGGTTCCACAGGAGAGGAGCTTGGTAGCTAATAGCTCCACTCTTCTATTAAGCACATTCTAGAGACTCTGGGAACTACAAGCAGGCTGCCATTTTCTGAACACAGTGGTCTATTTGGATGGAAAGGTATAATCATGTCTTTTAGATAAGACAGGGTCTGATCTCTGAGTGTGTTATATGTGAGGAGGAGGATTTTAAATTCTATTCTAGATTTAACAGGGAGCCAGTGTAAAGAGCTCAGTACTTCCCATTAGTACCCATGCTGCTGCATTCTGAACCAACTAAAGACTCTTTATAGACTTATTTGAGCATCCTGATAATAATGAGTTACAGTAGTCTAGTCTAGATGTAACAAAAGCATGAACAAGCTTTTCAGCATCCTTTAATGACAGGATGTTAATGATTTTAGTTATGTTGCGCAGATGGAAGTAGGCTGACTTACAGACTTGTTGTATGTGTGGCTTGAATGACAAATCCGAGTCAAAAATAACTCCAAGGTTCTTAACAGTAAAACTGGCGGCCATGGGAATGCCGTCCAGGGTCACTAAATGCTCGGGTATAGCTTCCCTAAGGTGTTTGGGGCCGAGCACCATAATTTCAGTTTTATCAGTATTAAGTGTTAAGAAGTTATCTGTCATCCAGGTCTTAATGTCTGAGAGACATTCCTGGAGCTTTATTTTTTTTATTTTTTTTTTTTTTATAATCAACCTGTCCTGTCCAGTACTTTTGGCATGTAGTATGGTCAGTATGGTAGTATGGTATGTCAGGTGGTGTTGAACAGGTTTGCTTTGCACAGGAAGAGTCTGTTTATACTCGTCCTGTTATTTATCTATGAATTTATTATTGTTTTTATTCTTATTCGTTTGCTTAACCGGACCGGACAGGGTGGGTGGGTAGACGGATTGGGGGGGTGGGGGTGGGGGGGGGGAGGACGAACAATATTGTACAGACTAACACAACCTAACACAACCTAACATAACCTAACATAACCTAACATAACATAACATAACATAACATAACATAACATAACATAACATAACACAACATAACACAACATAACACAACATAACACAACATAACACAACATAACACAACACATAACACAACACATAACACAACACATAACACAACACATAACACACAACACATAACACATAACACACAACACATAACACACAACACATGGCATGGCATAACATGGCATGGCATAACATGGCATGGCATAACATGGCATGGCATAACATGGCATGGCATAACATGGCATAACATAGCATAACATAGCATAACATAGCATAGCATAACATAGCATAATAACATAACATAATATAACATAACATAACATAATATAACATAATATTGCATAACATGACATACAGTGGTAGCCCAGTACAGGGTACCATAATATGACATTGACATTGTAACGTAATGATATTACGTTTAATATTATATATGTGAGTAGTAAATGCAGTGATTGTTAACAACCACATGGAGAGAAGCTGCTGTGAGTTTTTGCTTTTTACATACATTGAAAATGAAACCTCTGCAATGCGTACCTGTCAACAGCAGAGCAGTTCAAGTGGTAGTGAAAAAGTTAATGGTGCTTTTCCAGCCCTTTTTTCACCAAGATTACCAGGAATTTTTATTACTGTGTATCTGTGTAGGTTGCGTTGCCTGCGCACCTCAAAGTTCTTGAGTGTTGTTGTTGACGGACAGTCAAAACATTTAACACGCCAGAGGATTGCTTGATTGTGTTTGTTTCTCAAAACCTCAAAATAAACAAGAATAAACTATAAAACAATTACAGACGTGTGGAGGGGGGTTGTAAAGGTGCTTCAGTGAAATGGTGGGAGTGAAAATCAAACTTTAAAATAGTTTTTGCTGGCATCACTGTGAGCTGCATCAGCCAGAGACGACGACAGCATGTGTGTGTGAGTGTGTGTGTATGTGTGTGTGTGAAACCTGCTCTGCTCACAGACATGATTTTTTCCCCTCCTCCTCATAATTTATTTGTTTCTTTGCATTGTGCTTGAAGTGGATGAGACCGCAGTGGAATCATTTGCTCATTCATTCTGTCTGGTGTGCAAAGACCTTTAGAACGATATGTATTTTCACGTCAGTGTCTCCAAAAGTCTCAAATAACACAATAAAAAAGACAAGATTTGCCGCTAGTCGCTTTTTTGAAAAAGGGTCACTAGAGGGTCTGAATACTCTTTAAATATAACTACAAAAAGTCACTATTTTTGAAACATGGAAACAGCTGCAAGATGTGTTCCACAAAGCCCAAATCACGAGTAGTTACTAAATTTACCCGGGTTAAGTATTTACCAGGGTAATATTTACCCGGGTAGTTTTGGTGGAAACGGGCTGAGGTTTTTTAATCACCCCAGTAAATGAGAAAAGTGGAAGGGGTGGGTGCAAAATAGCCTATAGCTTTTTTGTTTTTTGCTTTTCTACTAGCAATGGTACCCAGTACCAGGCAGGCTGAGTCGATACTGAATGTGACATCTTTGCCACTGATTGGTGATGAGTGTCGTCACTGGAAGAGTCATAATTTGTCATGAGTCTAGTGTATTTAGCGGAGCAGCACTGCCGTAAGCTGACGTTTGTGAGCCGCATCACAACCCCTTCCGCTCTATTTTTGAGACGGAGTCTGTGCTCTGGTTATGCAGGAAGTATTTAACTGATCTTTTTAATTAATTGATTCTAATGATTCAGTATATTGAAAGGAACTGCTTTGCTTGTCACTAGTTTATGTTTGTGTCGCGTATAAAACATCATTACGGTAGTTTCCATTCCAAAAGCCTCCTGTTACGATGGCTGCTGCTGCAATTTCCATTCCATTCGGTCCCATTACTATAGTAATGGGAACCGATGTGTTGGATACCAAACCGAGTAAATTCGAGCTGTGCTGTGCCAAGCCGTGCTGGAACTGTGAAGTGAAAATGTCCATAAGTGTGCTCTCCACCACACACCTTATGAAGGCTGCCAGCACTGGGGTGTCAAGACTGGCCTGTCTCAGCCTCCTGGAGAAATAGAGACATTGGTGGTCCTTGCTTTGGCAGTTTATGGCCCACATCAGGGCCCTGGAGAGGTGGACTCCAAGATATTCAAAGCTGTGACCATTTCCACAGCTGTTCTTCCGATGAATAGATGCGATGGGGCATGATCTTTCCTCCTAAAGTTCACAACCAGCTCCTTTGTCTTCCACATGTAGATGCAGAGGTTATTCTCCCCACACTAGTCCAACCAGATCTTTCACTCCCTTGGCCTGTGCACAAGAGTGCATCATTCCTGTGAATGATGGTAGATGTCTTAAGACACACTGGCATCACAGCCTGGGCGAGATGATAAAATCCACACTCCTGTGAGTTCATGGAAACAGTCCCTCAGAACCTACTCACTCTCTGTGAGTAGGTTTGTCCCTATGTGTGGCCCTGCGATGGATTGCAGGGCCACACATAGGGACAAACAACCATCAACTTCTAAACTTATGATTTCTAATATTATTTCTAATTTCTATCAGGATTTTTCAATACTCGGCTCACTGCGGACATTCTCTTTTATCTGTGTCTGATTGCTTCTTATACTTTTCATGAGAGATATTTCATTGCTTGTGTTTTCCTGTCTTTTATGGATTTAACATGGCCAACCATGTTATTTTTAAAAACGCTTCATACATAAATTTGGACATGATTGGATAGATGATGCTTTGAAGTTCAAAACAACACCTTATTTATAAAGGTGCAATATGCGTGCCAGTTGTGCTTTTTTTAGCATGAAGGAGTTGTGCGCTTCCCATTACTATTGTCAAACACGTAAAAAATTTTGCAAGGTCAAAATTTATTTATATAGCACATTTTAAAATGGCCTATGGAGTAAAATATGTAATCTGTTACTGAAAAACGGCCCATTTGTACAAATGGAACTTTATTTGGCTTAATCTTTTGTGTTCCACAAATGTTTCCTAGTATTGGATCCACTGCCATTTTCAGATTTAAGATCTCAGGCTTATTTAATACTTTCAGCTATGTCATCTATGCCATAAGTGTTTGTCTTCTTTTGTGCGTCAGTGTCACTGTTTCCTAAAGAATCCAACCTATGGCAGTAGCTAGTGGTTGCCAGTGCACATGCCTGCTGTCTGTAGTCCACAACAAAACCCAAGAGTCAGGTACAGTTAGAAATGTTTGCTTCTCAAATTTTAGACATTAAGGATGTCAACATGACAAAAACAGAGGAAAATGGAGGTGAGGAAAAGCCTCCTGTTACGATGGCTGCTGCTGCAATTACAAATGTTATACAGACAGCAAAGCTGCTGCTGATAATAACAGCTGTATAATTCCTTGGTTTTCGGTCCAACCACCTTACGGTGTGTTTCTGTATGCTACTAGCAATGATCTCCTCCACACCTATGTCTTCCATTATCAGCATGGTTTTCATCTTGTTGCCAAAGTCTTTCTTTAGCTCTCTAATGACATCGCAGGCCACTGGCTTGTACTTGCTAATGTGTGGCATGCGCTCCACTGGATGTTTAAATTTTTCCACTGTGCAGAACACCAGACGCTCAACATGCTTGGCCGTAATTTCAGCAGGGATTTCACATAGTATGCCAGCCTTGCAGAAGACATGGTGGACTGTCATAATAAGGTACAGATGAAGCTCTGGCATTTCTGTTAACGTTGCCTCCACATCAATAGTTAAGACCACTGAGTCTTCCTCACCAGTGGGGTTCTCTGTGTCACCCCCACCATTGGTGTTCTCTGTTTCCCCTTCCTTATTTTGGCAAACTTCTGGGGTCGCATCATTGTCCCCCTCTGTGTCATTGTCCCCCTCACCAAAGAGGTTCCCAGTGTTGTCATCCCTCACGACAAAGGGGATGCTCATGTCGTCATACCCCTCTTCGGTGGATTTCCCTGTTTGATCATCTCCCTCACCACTGGGTGTCCCAGAACTGTTGTCCCCCTCACTAGCAGGGTTTTCAGTGCCCTCCTCATCATTAGGACATAACAAGTCTGTAGTCCTGTCCTCTGTGTTTTTTTCCTCTTGGTCTGTGTCCTGCATGCTCTTCTTCTATCAGCTTCGCCAAATTATCGTCTCTTTTTTGTGTTTTGCATCAGCTGGATTTTGGAATGGGGCATGACTTCCACTGACCTGCCTTTCATTAAGAGTGCATTTGCCTTTTATCTCTTATGTTATACATATGTGATGTAATTTTATGATGATTAGATATGAGATCATAAAATGATGTCATTATGACATAATTCAATTTTATTTATTCTAAGTTTGTACAGCCCTCTGCACCTCCCCCTAAGAAGAAGAGAAAAGGGCATATAGTACTGGTACAGTCTATGTGATTTTCAGGTATACACACCCTTCTCTATTGGTAAATCCAGGCACAGTATTAAAATAATCTCCCTCCCTGTTGATTATCAAACCAGCCAAGCTATGTCACCATTTAATGTGTTTGTGTACACATTTGTGCTTAAAATTAAGAATTTTTTAATTAAGTCTCATGCTCCATTACCTGTATTTAAAAAAAACAACAACAAAATTTGCATTTAACAAAATACATGTAACTAAATAAAACAGCTCCCCAGTCCCTGAGAAAGACAGAGTAGCATTCTGAAAATGTAAATCAATTACTCATTATCCAGCACATACATTTTCAATAGAATTCCAAGTTTTAGCAGCAAGTTGTCATCAGCTGTGACTGTTTCACATGGAAGAAGTGCAAGAAATCTGCTTTTAGCTTATTGAAAGAACAATTTTGAAGAAAAAATAACTCTGAACATTAACAAAGTGCATAAAAAGGACGTTCATGACTTTCTTCACATTTCAAATCTTTGAGATCGAAAAAGGATTTTCTGCAAGAAAAGGAGCTGATCTACATTTTGTGGAATGATGCAGCTTCTTTGTGCAGTAACAATATCACCTGCAGTTGAGAACACTCAGGATACCTGCATGTGCCCTTCACCACATCAGTGAATTCTCGGGAAATGGAAGGGGTTTCACTTACCTGTATTTCTTTACTTTTTCTTGTGCCTTTTCAATTGAAATCTTTTGTGACAATTTAGGTTTTGCCATATAAGTTGGCCTACGGAGAACCATCAATGCAGAAGATTCCTTTGACTTCTTTTGTGGAATAGGGGCATCATCTTCTGCAGCACATTGACCAAAAGAGTCATCTTCCTGCTTTGCAGCCACAGTTTCCTCAGCTCCATCACCACCAGATTCTTGCTGTTAGAAAACAAAAATATTCACAAGATAAACTATTTAGAATGTCAATTCGAATACTACAGGGTGTTATGCAGGAACCTGCATATAAATTTATGCTTCTATAACCCAGCAGCCTCTGTCACCAGTCTAGAGAATGTGCTGTTGTGGGGCTCATCAGATAAAAGAGGCAGTGACTTCCTCTCGCTCTTCAAGGACTGCACCTTGAATTCAAGTTGTACACAGCATTCTTGAAGTCCTTTTATCACAGTGGAGTCATTAGAGGAACTCGTCTTCTCCCACATGTTGTGCATGCAGGGTAGCAATGACGGATACATTTGGAGACTTTGCTTCAGACATCACTAGAATAGCTGGCTTTAATGGCTTAGGAGCTTTCACCACATCTTCTGCAACTTTTATATCAACTTCTGTCAAAGTACAGATATCGTTTTCGTCCTGCACACTACAGGTGATAGCAGAGCAGTCAGAATCACTGTTGCCACTCCAGGAAGCGTTCTAACATCTCCAGCATGCTGTTCCACCGAGTCACCAGCTTATGTGCAGGCAGTCCCAAAAGCTTGTGAGTATGTGGCTGGCAGTAGAACTGCAGCGAAAGAATGATGCAATGCGCCTCAAGCGCAAGACAGTAGGAATCATGAATGCCGCTTGCGAATCTAAATTGAGTGTGTGTGCAAAACAGCCAATGTGGAAAAGCGACATCAACTCCACAGGACGGACCATGTTTGCAGCATTGTCTGTTACAATGGCTGGGTTTTTGTCTGTGAGCCTCCACGCTATATTACTTGCCATGTGGTGAGTTTTAATGGCTCAAGTTTATAGAACATGAGACACCTGGTCGCCATAATGTAAGGTAACTTTCAGGTATGAGTCAGTGGCCCTGACGGTACCGTCAATTGTGCAGGGCCCACCATGTTGGTAACCTCCTCTTCTCATGAACAGATCTCGTCATTAATCTTGCAAGGCCAATGAGATTAAACAATACAGTACAGACTAACACAACCAAACATAACACACATAACATAACATGACATAACATAGCATAACATAATAACATAACAGCATAACACAACACACATAACATGACATGACATAACATAACAGCATAACATAACATAATATTGCATAACATAACATAATATTGCATAATAATGCATAACATGACATACAGTGGTAGCCCAGTACAGGGTACCATAATATGACATAGACATTGTAACAGTAATGATATTACGATATTACCACATGGAGAGAAGCTGACCGAGTCCACAACGGCTATATCAGTTTGAGTTAGAGTCTTAAGAAGCAAGGTGCGTGTATGTCCGTTGGTGTGTGGGAGCGTGCGCAGCAGTGTATATGTGTGAGGGTTGTCATTGGATGGGTGGTGGAATCTGAGTGGGGGAATGCACCCATGCCCAGCCAGCCCCCCCAGCAGCAGGCCGATGGAGGCCCAGACGCATAAAGCGCACAGCGGCCACACGGGGCAGCGGGGACCCATGACCACAGCCCCAGGGATAGCAGCCCCCCCGCCCAGAGCCAGCCCCAGTGGCAGGAGGCGCAAGGGTCACAGACACAGACGGGGCCACGCCACACCCGGGGGCACAAGATCCCCGCACCCAGCACCCACGCAGGCCCCCAGCCAGGGGCCAGCCCGCCACCAGCAGGAGCAGATCCCCCCCCAAGGCCGCCCACCCAGAGAGCGAGGCAGAGCCCACCCCGGCCACCCATACGGCCACCCCAAGGCCTCCCCCAACGCCTCGTGTATATGTGTGGGAATGTACCAGTCCTGGGGTGGCTACATAGAGAGTGAGCGACCACCCGAGTAGGGTGCCAGCTGCCTGACTGGCAGCCCCACATTCCCCCGTCCCACCCCGCTCCCAGCCGAGAAGTGGCCAGGCCTGTCCAGGCAGGGCCATCCGTGGGACGGTGGGTCTCCCAGGGGCCCCCGATGAGCATGGCCCCTCAGACGCCGGCGGGACCCGCACCGCGGACAGCGTGGCATCCCCGCGGTGATAGCCCCCGGCCCCACCCATAACCCACGTGTGGCCCAGACCAGGTCCGAGCTCCGCCCCCCCCAGCCCCCGAGGGTCCCCACGGCGAAGCTTAGGCTAGTGATTAGCATGCGTGCTTTCCCTGTCTCTATTTATTTGAGTTAGGTCCCCCAGTATGCATAGTGTGGGAGAGGTTGGTACGGTGCATCCAAGACATGCTGAGAGGTCCTCACATACCCTACACCAGAATGAATTTACAGGTGTACATAACCATAGCGCATGCATGTAATTATCTACTGTGTTGTCGTTGCAGTTTAAGCAGGTGTTTGTTTGTAATAACCCCATCTTGAACATCCTTTGTCCTGTGCAGTGTATTCTGTGTAGAGTTTTGTATTGTATAAGTTGTAGGTCTGGGATTTTAATTATTTTAAACGTATTATTTAATATTTGGGTCCAGAAATTTTCATCTGGACTAATGGATAAGTCTGACTCCCATTTTGACGTTGGTAAACTGATTGTGTAATCGTTTTTTGTTAATAGTGCGTATGACTTAGATAGCATTTTAGGAGATGTGAGGTTGAGGAATTGTTTTATCACTGGGGGTGGCTCTTGGTCCAATTTGCTAGTGCTAAACCTCCCCCGGACTGCAGATTTAATTTGCATGTATTCCAAAAATTTACTGTTATTGATATATATTTCTACCAGTTTCTGAAATGGGATGAATTTGTTGTCTTGGAATATTTGTTCCAAGTGCCTTATTCCTTTTTCTTTCCATGGATTATTCCAGATTGGGGTAAATTTACAGGGGATGTGTGAGGACCTAGTAATTTTAACAAATTCCCACAAGGCTGACAGGGAGGAATTTATGTTTATGCTTTTATAGCACTGGTCATTTGATGAGTGTACTGATGAAGGGCAGGTCAGAGATTTGAATTTCTTGGCATAATGTTTGTTCAATATCCAGCCATTGATTGTCTAGTGGGTCAGGTTTGATCCAATTGTGAACATACTTTAGTTTGTTTGCCAGGAAGTAATTATAAAAGTTCGGAAGTTCCAGACCACCACAGTTTTTTTGTTTTTGTAGTGTTTTTAAACTAATACGTGGTGGCTTGTTTTTCCATAGGAATTTTGAGATAGCAGTCTAATGCCTTAAACCAGTTTGGAGACGGCTTGGTGGGTATCATTGAGAAGAGGTAATTGATTTTTGGTAGGATCATCATTTTTATAGTAGCCACTCTTCCCATAAGTGATATGGGCAAGGAGTTCCACCGTAGGAGGTTGTCCTCTATTGTCTTAAGTAGTGGGGAATAGTTCAATTGTGTTAGATCTGACACCTTGGAAGAGATATTGATACCCAGGTACTTAATGTTACCTGATTTGAAGGGAATGGTTGTTGATGTTTGGAAGTCAGATAAGATGGGTAGGATGATTGATTTTGTCCAATTTATTGAGTAGTCAGAAACTGCTGAGAATTTATCAATCAGTGTAATAGTCTCAGAGAGAGAGAGCTTGGTGCCAAACAGGAAAGCCCCGGGAATCCAACCGGTCCCGGGGCTTTCCTGTTTGGCATGTGGTGGAGAGCTTCATGGAGCTCAGTCACTGAGATAGGAGACTCCATGATCTTGACCTGTTCATTGTTGAGCTCTGGTAGATTTATAGAGTTTAGAAATGTGTTTACGTCTGTACTAGATGAGTTATTGCTGGATGAATATAAGTTTTTATAGAAATCTCTAAAAATTATATTTATTTCTTCCGGCGTATGGGGAAATGATTGAAATGATTATGCCTCCGTCACTACCTTCTGTCTCCAATTAAGTGCCATTTTGCCATTTAAAATATGATTTAGAGTCCTTCGCTTGGGGCATAAAGGGCATGCTGATGACTCAGCAGTGCCCCATGTGTGTAGACTTGATGGACTTGAAAGCACAAGACACCCTATTCCTACTTCCTTGCAGGTTCTGATCTCCCCTGCTGATCTCACTTTCAGGATTGACATTCCCCTTTTGGTATCCCCAATGATTTTGTAATTGTAAACTGCGCCAGTCTGTGTGGAATCGAGCCATATGCGTTTGCCACAGCGTGGAGAATCTGTTTTCTCTAGGATGTCTCAATGTAGTTGTAGTTGTTCTTTGTCAAAAAGAAGCTCATTGCTATAGAAAAAAAATTGCCAACTCCCCAGACATCCCACACAAAGTTTGGGACAGTTCTTGTACACTTTGTATATTGTGCTGCTTGGTTTCGGGGTGGAGCCTTGCCCTTGCCTTATGGGTGACCATCTGACTCATTTTGTTTCTGGTGCTTTCTTCACATCACAATTCACACGAGTGGTTGGAGAAAAATGCTGAAAATAATGTATGATTTTTGAGGAAAAGGCACATTTTGACCTTTGTTTATTGTTTATGATCTTTATTGTTTTAGTTCAGGCTGGGTTCTGTTTCCCTGACATCCATCCCAGAGCCGGCAGGGGCTGTGAGGGAGTTATTGATCCACACTCTGCGGAGGGGAAATACTTTGGAGCACCAGAACCAGAGCCTGGAAGACGAAAACAGGAGACTGAGACAAGAACTGCAGCGCATCAGTGCAGAGTAAACACACACAAAGCACCACAACTAGCAGCCTCAGTGTGATTTCATGGTGTGTCAGGACAAGTCCAGCAATTTCTTTGTTCATGTTTCCACTAAGTGGAATGGTTCAGTATAGTGCAGTACATATTTTTTGCGTTTCCATTACAAAATGGTTATTTTGGAATAGTACCAAAATAACCATTTTGTACTAGAGTAAAATGGTACGATATAGTCAGGGTGGAGCTACAACGGTTCCACCCATGACAGTCAACTGAAGGGGTGACAGAAAAAAAATGTGTCTTCGGTATAAATATCCTGTGGAAGTCAAGGCAAACACCCACATTCTATTCTCATACGAAACTTGACGTCTCGTTGAGATAAACAGCCACAAACCGAGCAGGATAAAAAAGGGCTGTAGCCTGTCCCTTTTTGTCAGAATACAACCAAAAATGATTAAGGCCAGGAAATACATGATCATAGAACAGGGCAGTCTATGATTCATTGAAATTAACACTAAGGCCAGTATGGAACTATAGCACAGCACACTAAGGTTAAAATCTTTGAGTTTCATTTTCCTGAAAATCCATCACCAGGTTTCCAGAGTTATTACCAACTTGTGTGTGTTTGTATGGTAAGAGCATAGTAATTTTGTAACAAAGCTGTTATCTTGGTATTGGGAATAACTTGTAAACATTTTTACTATACTAAAAAAAATTTTCATACTATTACTATGTTGTTACTGTCCAGTGATGTAATGTTTTAATAACATTTTTGTGTAAATGATCCACTCACAGACTGTGCAGTGCATCATTCGGCACAAAAGTAATCGTGACAGCTAATGCCAGTAAACTATCAAGTCTGTTCTAGCCGGTCACCAATAAGGGCAGACATTTAATAAAATGTATACCTCAAGTTTTTTATCCTGTGTCTAGGAATAGAGTAGTTAATCACTCCAAGCTCTCCATTTTGGAAACCCCAAACCAATATTAGCTCTGGTCTTATGTCTCTCCTTATCTGAAGCCTTTTTAGCCAAACTGAGGTAGTAAATCCAGAGAGTCTCCTTCAGCTGGACACTGTATTTTTGCCATTACTTGCTGTGTCTATTGTGCTGTGCTAAAGTGGAATTTGTAATTATGACATACACATTGTCTACATGACATCCTGAACTTGGAGCTTAAAAAAACCCATAAAGGTCCAGTTGGTAATATTTAGGAGGGTTTATTGGTAGTATGTTTGTATATGTATAATTACTTTAAAATAAATAATTGCCAAGGATTTCTTGCCTCAGAAGAAGCCTTTTATATATATATATACTTAAGGCAAGTAATTTACGGAAGCTGCTATCTTATGGTGCCATGTTTCTAAAGCAGTATGAAAAGACAAACCTGTGTGTAAGTTTTGCATGCTGAAGTAGAATTTTACCATTGGGGAATTTTTGCTGTCGAGGTTTTGGAGAACTGTGCACAAGGCCCTGTAATCTGTGAGTTCATTTAAAGAAATGTTTATAGAAAAGTATGGTCATGGAGAAGAGAGTTAACATCAAGACCATTTTGTACACAGCCAAATGCTACCTCCCATTCTGAATTCTTTAAGGTGACACATGATTATATAGTAATCATCTGGTTAATGACCATTAATATATTTCATTAGAATCAGGAAAACAAAAACTCTCTCTGGAATAATCTGCTCTTAGCTCGTTTATTATTTATATTTTGGTTTACACCAGGCTCTGATTGGCTTCTTACTGGAATGAACATAGTAGCTTTCTCTTGGAGCCAACCCTGAAACCTGCTCGTTCTGTACGATAACATGTTCTCCGAACAATCAGGGAATGAGACTGCAGATTGTAATAGAGGACTCATCTGTTCATCCTTCCTTTTCCTGTGCCGGGTAACTACCTACAATTATACTACTGGCCTTTGCATTCTTTAAAGACATTCCTTCTCTGTTTGTGTAGTAAGCTCCCGCTTCAAATTGGACATCCTGGCTGGTTTGCCTAGTTGGACTGCTGTGGAAACCACTTTCTTGTTTATTTCTCAGACTGAAGCAATACGCCGATGGTAAGGAGGTCTTGGAAGCTGAGCTCTACTCACGCTTTGTTTGCGTCCTGAATGAGAAGAAGGCAAAGATCCGTAGTCTGCAGGAAACTGTCTCCCACTTGCAGCCATCCAGGTTTGATGCTAACTCTGTGTCATGGTCTTTCTTTTTTTTCATGTTCTTTCATTTCTGACAGCCTTAGCTGGAGTCACTGTATTTTATGTTGTTGTCTGTCCCATTCTTTTGAATCTTTTGAATCAAGTCCACCTCAGGCTAGGGGCTGAGGCTCCCCCACGCAAGGTACCAAATCCACACCACTGATAATTTGACAATCTAAACTGATTCCAGTGGGTTTTGTCAGGAAGGGTATCCAGTATAAATATCTGCCACATCATATGTGTGGATCATGCACTGTGGCAACCCCTACTCTGAAAGCCAAAAAAAGAAAAGAGAAAAAAAAAAGAAAAAACTATAAAACAATAGCCAATGTATCAATTTCATTACTGTTAATAAAAACACAAATCTGCTGTGCAAAGTGCATATTTATTGAGCATCTTGCAAACAGCAGTGCAGTATGTAATGTGCAGATTGTCAGGCTGATCCATCAGAAAAAGAAAAAAAAATACATGGTGTGAGCTTAACAGAGAAAATTAGATGGACAAAGTTTTTAATCTGGACAGAATTTTTAATGAACAAATGACACAATTTCACACTTTAAACTGAGTCATTCTATCTAAAGTGAGATGGTAAGAATGAAGTGGAGAAGCAAACTGCAGGTGCAGTGGTTTGCAGGTGTAGGGAAATATAATAATTAAATAAAAAGAAACCCCTATAATGTCATGTTTTTAATTAGTCACAGTAATTCCGTATTGTGCTGTTAAATGTGTAAAGAAGGTACACAGTATCAAAATTTGGATTTCTCAACCCTTATTTAAGGATAAACCTTTCAGATTTAGATCATGGCTAGAGTTCTAGGTCACAGTGACTTTCTAAAGCATGTTTTTAGTCTCATAAATTCCTTTAACGTCACATGTGTCATATGAGTCTGGAAAAAATGTGTAAGCTGAGGTGTATAATCAATGAAGGTGATCACTGTCATTTCTTTCTTTTACTTTTCAACAGTATAAATATATATTTAATATATATAAATAAATATATATATGTAATATAAAAAGAATACAATACATTCAATATACAGTAGATGTTCTTAATTCATCAAAATGAGGACTGTACACATGAAAGTTTGGCTCATTCTCAGTTTTGTTTAATCTACATAATTTCCAAAACCATTTTTTTCTTGGACATTTTTCAATCAGCCAAGGTGACGAGAAGGATTCCTGTTCTGAGTAACTAATGAACTTTGACTTATTGACAAGTTTGCTGTAATATAACATTTAGCATAGTAATTATGTGTGATTTAAATTAACAAAATATCTTTTTGTTACTGAATTTATTCAAGACAAATTTCCCAATAGGGACATTCAGCATCACTAGAGGTTCTTTGACGTATATTCTTGTATTTATAAACTGTTGCCTTGTATTGTTGAGCAAAAATACTGACATAGTATTTCTGGTCTCTGTCGTAGGAGTTCTGATGGTCAAAATAAAAGGAATCTAGTCAAATCAGAGCAGAACGCTGGTGATGAAGAGGAGGACGACGAATATGGAGGGAGCACTGATGAGGAGCCAGAGGAAGTGAAGATGACCCCAACCACCTCTTTACAGTCCCATGGTGAGACAGTATGTTTTTATGGTTATATAAGGTGCTGAGTCAGCATCTCATACTGTTGCAGACATATGAGCTGCTGGTCTGCTGTTTTTTGCTTAGTAATTTGCTTAGTTTATGTCACATAGGTAAATCTGAACGATGGATTTCAAACCCAAATTGTGGTATCTTACTGATGGTGGTCCATGGCTTATGGCACGCTGGAAAAGGTGTGGACTCTGTGACTAAACTATCAAAATAAAGTTGGAGATGGCAAAATTACCATGCTTATTCACCCAGGTGTCATGTGTACATTACTGTCATTGAGAATAAAAACATGCATCAATTGCCAACATTTGACCAGATGGTGAATGCCACTGCTATATTTTCCCATTACTAAAAAAAAAAAAAAAAAAAATGTAAAGCAGGTGTTACTGGACTTTTTGACCAGTGGAAGGGGGGGGGGGTTCTTGAAAGAAATGTTACTGGACTTTTTGACCAGTGGAAGGGGGGGGGGGTTCTTGAAAGAAAATGTTAATTTTAATCATGGTAAAAGTACATTATTTGGTCACCTGTCTATCCCCCCTCTTCACTTTTCATTCAAAACAACTGCTTATATTCTTATTTCTACTAACGTCAGCTAAACTTTTCTTCACCAAAGTCCATATAGCAAATTAGCAATTTTAACTTGCAGAGACAAAGGGGCTGCCTGTCTACTGCTGGTGATTTTAGTGATTTTGTGTCAGGTATGTAAATTTGGAATTTGCATACCTGATACCTGCATTCCTCATGTGTGCATGAGTTTTCTCCAGGTTCTCCGGATTCCTCCCACATGTCCAAAACCATGCAGAGGTTAATTGGACCCTCTAAATTGCCCATAGGTGTGAATGTGAGAGTGAATGGTTGTTTGTCTCTTTGTTGGCCCTGCAATGGACTGGCGACCTGTCCATGGTGTACCATGCCTTTCGCCCTATCTCAGCTGGGATTGGCACCAGCAGCCCTACAACCTTCTGTGGAGGATATAGCGGTAGACAGTGGATGGATGGTTTGTAAATTTGAATGAAGGATTTCCACCAAGGTACCAAAATAACACAGTTGAACTTCCTGAAAGCAAGAGCAATAAACGACCCCTTTCTTCTGTGATGTAAAATTGCTGATTTTATATGGACCTTGGTGCAAGAGAGTTTAAAAAGAAACACAATCTTCAGATCCCAGCTGGAAAAGGTTGTTTAATTGTGTAATAAAGTGGCACCATGTCAAGAAATTGTAGTCTTAAGATGGTGTCCTCATGAGCAGCTATGTTTTTAATGAGAATTATCTTCTGTGTCCCAGGCTTTTCCAAGAGATGGTAACACTCACTCACTCATCTTCTACGGCTTTATCCTCTGCAATGAGGGTCATCGGGGTGCGCTGGTGTCTAATCCCAGCTGGCATATGCACAGCAAAAACAGATACAAACATATACAGTGCTAATCCTTTAACATGTTGCTGAATGAGAATATTTCCCCCGGTTGCCTCACAGTTACTTTTGCCGTCAAGATTCCGTAGGAAGGGGGACTTTTCCAGAAACCATAGTTCTAGGCCTTTTTGATAGTGATGACATACTGTAGTCTCTGTGTAAATGTGTCCACATATTTCTCTAAATAAGTATAATAATAGTAAGAGAGTTGGATCTCAGACTGAAATGTTAAACTGATCATCTGCAGACAATGACCTGAATGGCCGAGAACCTTCACAGACAGAACAAAACATTTTATTTTATTGTATTTTAATACAATCTTTTTTCCCCTCCCTTTTCACTTTTGCTTGAATTTCTGCCAAGACTTAAATATAAATGATATTAATTTTGGTCTCAACATTAGAGAAGGCTTTGTAAAGTTTATTAATTGCAATGTCTCTTTTCTCATTTTCCCCTGAACTGCTAAAATGAGGCACTTGGGGGTATGAGTGTATCAGACTTTAAGCATCACGTTTTCTGTCAAGGTTTAAATAATGAACACAATGACATTTAAGTAGCTCTGAAATTATAATTTCCCTTCTTTTCATGCCCTAAAATGAAAAAAAATAAATAAATAGGATTCTAGTATTGTATGAAATGCATGAAGGTTAGCATTGATACCTTTATACTGATGCTCATCCACTAATTAACATTCTCTGACATAATGTGTCATTTTTTTGGCCATTTTTCTGAGAATATGAATAATAATACAAAAACTTATCTTTCTCTTGTGATTACTGGTTGGATGAAGCCATTTATCATCAAACAATTGTGTTTGCTCTATTTTAAATAATTATGCTTGTAATTATTGTGCATGTAGAAAAACAACACGGCTGGTTTCTGAGCCATGGGGAAAGAAAAAAATCATCAAAAGAAGGTAGATGAACTTTATAAAAACAGAAAAAGGATATTAAAAAGTCATCCAAGAATTGAGAATGCCAATCAGCAGTGTTCAAACTCTAATTAAGAAGTGGAATATGCTTCCCACTCCTCGGTCGGGTGGGAGGCAGCGGTCTGTGTGAGGATGGCTGGGACATCCCTTGGACATTGCTGGCTGCAGAGGGGATCTAGTCCTCCTCAGGCTGTGTGTGTGTACGGTGCAACTGTGTGCTGGGGCCACTGTAGGTTCAGATGTGGCTGACCCTTAGATCTCTGGACCTTACCTATGCTAGGGGGATTTGCTTCATCTGGGGACTGTCTGGGGGGGTTTCACCCTCGTTGGTGGGTGGCAGTCCAATACTTAAGACCTGGGCAGGTCCTTGGCCTGTAGTACCCTGGGCTCCTGTACCCTGCCCATGCCTGGGGTTGTTTGGCCCCTCTCCGCGGTCCTATCATTCCTCATTCTCTGGGGCTGATCCTGGGCAGGAGGTGACCACCTCTCATCCCTCCACCTGGCCACCAAGGGACCGGATGCATGGCTGTCCCTGGGAGTCGTAGTCTATCCTGGTCTGTGGGGCTGCTGGATGGTCTGTATGTCTGGGTCCAGATAGACTTACTGTGAGAGGCTGACCAGACATTGACATGTTACCCTAGTCTAATTCCTAATCACATGTCGTGACAAGCCGCAGTTTTCTGTGACTGAGGCATGTACTTCTGTCACAGAGCTAAGCATTAATGTAACTTACTACACAACACTTCAAATGAATGCTTTAAAGTTCTCAAAGGAAACAAATATGTTATAATATATTTGTATGGAAAATGTTTTGCAACAAGTGACTAAGACTAAGTGTGTGTGTGGGGGGGGGGTCGGTTAGCTGTTGTCATGGTAGCAGCGTATGTTTTGCTTACTCACTCACTATATTTTTGTTCCTGGAAACTGAGAATGACATCACTGAGGAGGAATTACACAATTCAGAGCAGTGGCTCTGCGAGTTGACATCCCAAAACACCTTTAAATACAAGCAGTGACTGACACTGGTGTTACACCTCATCAACCTTTAGACCATGTGACCTGGATAGGATTAATGTGCTGTCAGCTCAAGGTTGGATTTATATGAGGTGTAGGTGTGTGTTAAAGTAAGATGAATTTGAGCAGAACATAATTTAACTGTCACAGAATTTAGAGGGTTTTTTCTACCCTCATCACAGTTGATTTTTCTGCTTTCTTACACATTAAATTGTCCAGCCTAGGTTTGTCTGGGTTTTTTGTGACGTGCGTGCCTGTTGTCTGGGCCTTCCCCTGCTTCTGATGAGGAAATTGTGTATGTATCTTGGAGAAATGGTGGTGTTTCTGTTGCTATTGGGGATAAACCAACACAACACAAAGTATTTTCAAATGTTAACTGTTTTTTTAAAAACATGGGAGGCCACAGACACAATGAAAGATGTAACCTTTTTTATTTAATATTTTAATCTTAAAAAGTATATGACCTGGGTGTCTCTGACTATAAAATCATCTCAGTGGATCTCCCCTTACACTCACCATACTCCAAACCACAACACGGTATCTGCTTCAGGAACTTGAAGAATATAAATCTCACTGAAACGCTGACATTATAAGCCTGTCTATTGTCTCCCACTTTTCCTCAGTCAGTCCATCAGTTGATTATTACAACAATGGCCTCCAGAACATCTTTGAGGCTCTCAATCATCATAAGTGGTCACTTTTTCAAAAGTGAGTTCTGGCAGATAAAAGCAGCTGGGTGGGCCCTCGAGTGGATTCTTGTTGCAACCAGCCAAACTGTCCACAAACTAGCCAATCGAGAACGCAAAAAAATACTAGTGGAAATGCTACTTTCTTTTAATATGTTTTTATGCCTGCTTTTATTCCTGTTTTTATGCTACTTTGTGAAATAAAACCTGACTAAATAATGATATTTCACAGTTTCCTCTACCCCGAGCCCACTGGATGACAACGTAAAGGACAACACTGATGTGGCCCCCTGTCGCAAACGCCGCTTTGGTCATCTGGGGCCCTCTGACCCTGCGATTAAAAGACAAAATCCACAGACCTCCCAAGGCAAGAGGTATGGATGTGTTTACTTTGCATTAAAACTATGTAATGCCATTAACATGTGTCTCACTGAGTCAGCTGAGTGTTCATACTGTGTGAAAAGAAGATCTAAGTATTTTTTGTGGGATGGTCTATTGGCCGTGTAGCTCATAAACAGTTTATACAGTTATCCTTAAATGTGTTTGTGTTGCCAGGGTTTGACATCTCTAAACTAAAATAGCAAAAAGACATAAATGCACTGACATAAATTACTGTTACAAGTTAAAACACATTTCCCTCTTTTGACAAAAGAGCAAAAATCAGCAAATGTAGAAATGCTTTCTTTCATCAGTTCCTCTTTTTTTGTCACATCTTGTTTTTGCTTTCACCCTTTTCTCTCTTCCTTTCCCCTCAAACTCCATCTCTTTGTGAATGGGGACAATCAAACATCATAAAAATCCTGTGTAAAGGTACTCCTTTATGTTGGGCAATTACACCAAATCTGCAGTGGCTTTCTATGAATTTACCCTTGGGACTCAAACATTCTCATGGTTAGAAGTTGTTGTGTCCTCCCCAGAGCTGTGCATGAAGTATACACAAGGCTAAAGTGTCAGCATGGGCAATCTTCTTTATATGGTAGTTGCCTATAAACCTTACCACAACACAGTCAGTGATGTAAATACAGTGTTGTTTAGGAATGTGGAGAGCTATGCAGCTAAGTGTGTGTTTCACAGGAGGTACATTTATGTTAACAGATATGTTAAGCAAGTGTAAGTAGTAGTAAGTCAGGTTGTAAATATTGGCCTCTGTTTTGGTAGCTGGTCCAACTTTTTTTTTTAATTTAACCTTTATTTACATAGGTTATTCCATTGAAACGCTGGTTCTCATTTTCAAGAAAGACATGTCAAGGACCACACAATAGTACAACACAGAATTACAGACAGACAACACAACAATAAAAGAAATGTGAATAAAGAAATTATAATACCAGGAGCCTCTCAAGTGGTACTGAAAGAATTTAAAGGGGACATTCACTGGAAAATCAAATTTCTGATGTTTTTTGGTGTGTCCCCGTGTCCCTCCCGTATCTAAGCATCACTAAAGTGTCACAATAAACACTTCAGCCACTTTTAAGAAAAAAAGGGGTTCTCTGTTTATCTGTGCTCAAGCAAGCGGTTTTGAAAAGTCGAGTTTAGTTACGCAACTAGTTGCCATGGAACGAACCCTCCCCAGCAGCCCATGACCGGGTACTCAAAGCACTGTGCATCAGTTAGTCCGCTGGTAGTGGCAGGCAGAGATCAGTCTGTGTTCGTCTCAACAGCGGTAGTAAGTGAGTGAGCGTTTGTCTCAGCTCCACGACACTGTTTACAATTGAAATGCTGCACGACTTGTGTGAAAATGTGTGTATTTTCGTGTTGTTTTGCGAGTGTCTCGGGTTAGCTCATACGCTAACTACTGTGCGGCAGACAGAGATCGTGTGTGCTTTGTTTGTCTCGGCTCGCTGTTTTAAAAGCGAACCGCTGCATGAGCTGTGAGAAACTGTGTGCATAGGGAACAACTTATACTAGCAGCTTGAGACTGCTCAAGTGTGTTCCAGGTTGAGGGGGCAGAGTTGGAAGATGCCTATTTGCCAAGCTATGTGCGGATATAGGGGAGAGTAATAGTGATGAAGTTTTGTGAATATAAACTTCTAGAGCTGCACTAAGTATGTAACATGTAGGAGGATAAATATGTGGTCACTAGGTCTAGGATAGATATTTAAATGAAACTTTACTCATGCAAGAGTCTGCACATGGACATAATGACCAGCTGACCAGAGATTACAAAGGGCAATGGCTATAGGCCCCTCACACACATTGCCCTCACACACATTACAAAGGGCAATGTGTGTGAGGGGCCTATAGCCTGTGCTGTCTGTACATGATACACAGGATCCAAAGAGAGAAGAGATTGAGCAGAGTCATAAATATCTCCATAATCAAGAAAAGGCAAGAAAGTGGCAGCAACAAGCCGTTTCCTAGCATTTACAGAGAAACTGGATTTGTTTCTAAAGAAGAAATTTCTTTAAAAGATAGTCAATGTGGGGTTTAAAAAGCTTTCATCAATTGTGATGCCAATGCATTTATAAGAGGCCACAAGTTCAATAGTAGTTTTCTGAGCAAATGTAGAGAAAGAAAGAATTGCTGGCACCTTCTGTCTACTAGAAAAAAACATTATCTTTGTTTTGCTAGCATTTAGTTATAGTCTACGATAGAACAGCTGACAAGATTTTGTATTATGATCCACACTAGATGACATAGATAGTGAAGAGAATGGGTCCTAAAACTGAACCCTGTGGCATACCTGTCATACTGTTGAGAAGGCTAGAAGAAAGACCACTGAGCTGAATGCATTGCTTGTGACCGGAGTTTTAATTTGAGAACCAATCAACAGTTTGTTCTTACAGGCCTATATCTGACAGCTTCTGACATAAGATCTCACAATCAACAGTATCAAATAACTTGGACAATTCCATGGAAAGTACAGCACGGTAATTCTTGGCATCCAAGGCTTCATTTAGGCAAAATTCTTAAATGATGATGTGTATTTATGACTTTTGAGGAGGTGGTTACTCTATGTTGTATCTTCAAAAAAATCATTATCCACAACCTTCTTATTTTTGTTCTTGAACTTTTACTAGTCCGAAAATGAGTATCTCATAACTTGTGACAGGTACCAGGCAATGCTACTTCGTGACTCACGTCTTCTTCTGACCCACTAGCTTAGAATTTAGCAATACATTATCTCTGGTCTTAGAGCGCCACCTACTGGACAACAATGTCTCCACACAGAACTCAATCAATTGTATTACTTACTACAATATCAATCTCTACGATATCACACTCTACATGCTGTTTCCTAAAACCAGACTGTTTGAGCATACTCCTTGATTTGATCATTCACTAGCCTTTTGAGAACCTTTGCTCAAATGCACAGCTTGGAAAATGTAATTATTCAACATAAGTAAGGGGGCTACAAATGCAGTCTTCCAGATTTCAGGAATGACATTTTTTGATGGAAAGTTCAAAAACATGTGACACTGGTTCAAGCTGTAATATTTGCAGCCAGAAGTAAGGGGGGGGGGATTGTCAGGATCTGCAGACGTTCTACAGTCTAGACCTTTTAAAGCCTTACTAACCTCTCAACAGAGAAAGGGGTGAAGGAGAAAGTATGACTACCACAGGCACACGTGTAAGGATCGGATATTCGCTCCTCACGGTCTCTTGCACAGTTAGACACAACAACATACTGCAGTCCCTCGTTTATTGTCTTGTAGGGTACCATATATCACACAGCAGTAACAGGTTAACTGTCAGTGGCTATTTACCCCGATATTAATAATAGTCGCCATAATGTTAACAGTATACGCTCACCCTCGTTGCGAAGTTGCATCAGAGAGAGAGAGAGCGCATGCAGCATGACATGTGACGTCAACATAGGGCAGCTATAATAAAACCATGTGACATTGTCATAGGGTGATCATTACATATGACAGAGGGAGAAGATAGTGAATTTCCATTGAATGCTGTGTCAAACAGGGCACTGTGGCAACAAAATGTTTGTTAAAACAATTAAGCAATTTCAGATTTTCAGATATAAAACAGGGATCAAATCAACAATTAATTGAAGAGGTAGCTCTAACTGGCAACAGTCACTATGTTGTTTGCCAAAACTCCAAAACTCATTAAAACAGACAGTGGTCTGAGATAAATAGTAATCGCCTTTTACTTTTTTTAATAAACGCATTGCAGCGATTACGCAACTGCTGGAAATGTAGCCAGTATGCTACAGAACCAGACTTCCTCGCAATTGCCCTGATCTGATTCACTAGCTCAGAGGTGAACCAAGGGCTGTCACGGCCTTCACTCTCAAAAAAGGAGCATGTTTGTCTATAAAATAAATGAAACTGTCATAAGATATTTCCAAGCTTCCAATGTTAGCATTCCAATCAGTAAAATACAACCCCACTGGAAATGAAATAAATCATGAAGAAAGGCATGTTCACTGCAATGTTTAAAATTTCTTTTTCTAAGGCTTAAAACGGGGGATTTTCATATCTCTAAGAACACCAACTGTAAATTAAAATCATCAATTGCCACATCACTCTCCTACATGCTACATTCGAATGGAGTTGTTTGTCATGTTCATGAGACAAGGACCTTTGCAGAGGTTAGTTCAGAACTTAGTTAGTTCACAGCTGCCTCATCAATTTAAATGGGAGTGTAGCACTGTTGGAGCACACTATTATCAGTATGGCTGTCAGTTCAGAGGCCAAAACAAACCTGTATCATTTGGTTGGAGGTGTAGAAGTTGCACTTTCTCTTAGATCACTTGATTTACATTGTGTCTGCAGAGACTGAAGACCAAAACTGTTACACTTAATAAATATCATGCCTCTTCTTTTTCCACTACTTCTTCTCTGCCCTTGTCTGTCATATGAGTGCTGGTGGAGAGAGAGTGGTTGATCAATTAATTAACTCATCGGTTCTTCTACACTGTGCCAAGGTGCCTCACTGGTCAGTGGATATCATTGTAATCAGAACTCTATTCACTGTGGTGTCCCTGCTGTCAGTACCTAGTATTGGCTCACAGTATCTTGAGTTCTGCTGTTTATTTCTGACAAGCAGCTGGGAAACAAGTTGCAAAGGTGTAGAATGCAGTCAGTTTAAATCAGTGAAACTGGTATGTAAAGATCCTAAACTGTGTCATGTTCAGTCTCTGCAGAGACACGTGTTCATGTTTCTGGATATTTTCTATCAGCATGTGCACCAACTAAAAAATCCTCACCCAGTTTATAGCTAATAGGCTCAGTGACAGTATGAAGATGATAATATATATGAACCAAATTTACTGTGTCCCAGACAGAAGCCTATGTTGTTTGTAATGTGCACTGTATTGATTTTGGAATTTTTTTTAACTTGATCAAGGCGTTCAATTGGATAGATCACAGTTATTCATGTTCTGCACTTAAATCTTTGTTTAGCGTATAGACTGATTTCATGGGTGACTTTACAGGCACAGGGGAGCACAGTGTCTGTTAAAGATGGAGGTGGACTCAGTAGGCCAGTGGGAGAATTTACACTAATACAGAGGAATCAGGCAGAGCTGTCCTATTTCTGATCAGTTATAGCCTGGTTCTAGAACAACTGCTATGCAGGATACAAAACAAGGTGGATGGGGTTTGTTACAAGGTGACACTAATGATACACCTGTTGTTGTTAGTACTTTAGTTGATGGTTATGAATGTAAATGTGTTTGGAAAAGCTCAGCAAGATGTTGATGCTTTGAAGAAAAGCCTAACTTTTAGTGCAAAGGCATCCACAGGCTCCTCCCTTCTTACTTGGGGTTTAACCTGGGGAAAGTCTGGGTTAAAGGTCCTGGGGTTCACAAGTTTCAGCGATAGAATTAGGAGGTTGTGATTGATAATGTGTGTGCTAAGGTGTCGAAATGGAAATGGTTGCTACCCTAGCTGTTATCCAGGGGACGTGTACTGATCACAAATTGCTTGGTTGCCTCGATTCGTTGGCTTAAACTAGTAGTCCCTTCTCCACCTAGAGGACTAATTGAAGACATGCAGTGCCCTATTGTGTTCTTCTACTCTGGAAAGCACTGTGTTTGTGACTGGCCATTTTTTTCAGGATTCAGACAGAGGTCAAGGCCTCACTGATATCAGGTCTTGTACAGCAGTTTAGATCTCAGACCACACAGATGATGCCTGTACCACTGTGGACTCAAATGGCTGAAAACAGTGGGATTGTTGTTACAGTGTGGTATGGCTAGGTTATGACTAACAGCTGTTTTTGCTCAGAGGTTCTACACCTCTGTGCTGGAAACTTGGTGGGTCCTGAAAATCAGATGAGATCTAGCTGCAGGCCTAGTATCATGACTATTCGAAGACCTACACTTTTATATACAGTAGCAGTCTGATAAAATCCTTATATTCAGGAACAATACAGATCAAAGGCAGGTTGAGTTCCATCATCCTGGCAACCCATGTACAGCTCAAATGATGTGCACCCACCAATCAACCAACACTTTCAAATTTTTTTTAACCTGAAAAGTCCTGAAAATAAGATAATTTAATACTGGAAATTTGTCTTACATCACGTGCTTCAACAAATGCATGAAAAGAAAAACATACCATCTAAAACATCAATGACATCACAACACAGCCGAGAAAACAGAGTACAGCTTTGCATGTGAACCATGCATTGTCACACTCTGAGTTTGCATATGATGGGGAGACCTAACTTTTATAAAAAAAGGAGAGGAAAAAAACTGTTTCAGTCAGCTTGCCAACTGCCAAAAGCAAGATTCTCTTGTATCACTTTGATGTTTTGGGTGTTTACTAAATGACCATGCCCTAATAGCTTGCAACTGTTTTGAATGATTCTGTTTGTGGTTTAGTTTGGTTTATATTTTTTGCCATGATGTTGCTGCTTATGCCAAACATCACTGACAACTGGGGTCTCCTCGGGTTTTAAAGCTCCAATCTGTAATGTCTGTTATCAAAACCTTGTGGATTCTTTCTTCCTCTCTCTCACATACACACCACTAGTGTGACAGTTTTGTATTGTTTTCATAGGTGAGTGTCAAGGTGCTCAAGGTGGGACAATAGTGGTTCAGTGGCAGAGCAAGTCATCTTTCAATTGGAGGGTTGTAGGTTTTGATTCCTGACTCTGCATGTGAATGGGTATGAAAGATGAATGACAGTAAAATGTGCTGCTCATAGATGTGCTGTATGAATGTGTGAGTGAATCAAGACTAGGAAAGTGCATTTACTATTTTCAATTCACAAACACACAGCTCCATCACATCTACTTTACACATATTTAGTATGCTAGATATTGGAAACCTTTTCCTGCTCACCTGAGGAAAGACGTCCATCTGTTCTTCATAGATTAGCTTGGTATTAGCTTGACAACTCCTGGCAACATTTAAATTGACCGTTGGAAAGGTTTTTTGCCTCTCTATGTTTGCCCTGCGATGGACTGGCGATACTGTCTAGGATGTACCCTGTCTTATGCTTAGGCTCCAGCCCCGAGACCTTCATATGGAGGATGAAGTGGTAGAAAATTAGTCCGGCAGGTGGCCTGTGGGCAGGTGTTGTGGAGTGGCTACAGCCTCAGTGTTCTCATACACATTCCACAGTCAGGAGCTCAGAGTGCCGGAAGAGGAACCACTGATAGTTGGAGCAGTGTCAGAGGATTGATGTCATTAATGGCGTCTGTCTTCCAGGTTTAGAGGCCTTTCATATGGAGAATGAAGCACTAGAAAATGAGTGAGTGAGTGATTCTCCCAACACTTAATTTCTGTTAAAGGTCCACTACCTTTTACCAAAGTGAAACAAAGTTATGTATAACCTTGTATGTTGTTTTTACTGGCTGCTTCTTACAATGTCATCAAACCCAAAGTCAGTTAGAAAGTTTTTATCATTGGGTTAACCAAAAGTTAAATTTCTTGGATGCTGATGAATGCCATTATTCTCTAGTCTGAATACAGTGCAGCAGAGGGAGCTCTAAGTGGGGTCTTGGACATAAAATGAGCAGCCAAAGTCAGTCATTGGACTTAAAGACCAACTTTCCTCTCTTTGTTGTGTCTACAGTTGAGTATGCTGAAGCCCCGCAGCCTCACACCCAAAAACCCCACAATACTACTGCTCTTGTTCATGTACTTCTTGCCAATTTTTCTTTCTGGATGTGGTTATTTAAAAATTCTTCCAAAGACATGTCCCAATCTAACACTGTCTCTATAGCTATCCAGCAAAGGGTGAATATACTACGTCCAAACTCCTTTTAGCATTAGTGACTGTGCCTCATGCAAATAGCCGTGTAGCTGTGCCATCCATTCCTAGCTGTTGTCAGTATTTTGGTAGCAGTGCCCATCACCAACTCAGGCTGCTACAACAAGAAGCAGCAGTACACCGATGAGCAGCTGTGATTGGATGTTTGATCACTGCAGAAGCTGTCCCCAGCCCCAAGCTGGCAAACACTGACTGTAAAAAGAGAGGCCTTTGTCTGAGGTGGCTAATGTGGGGCGGTAGAGCTGTTGGCAGCTCTACACCAGCTATTGTTTTTGCCATTTCCATCACCGTCCTGCACTACAACTTCATCCTCAGAAAGGATAAGACAGAACAGAAAATAAAGGGAGTGAAAGAGTCTGCTCAGAATTAAATGAACACATGACAAGGATGACTAATTACAGGGATTGCTCAACATTTTGGAAAATAGTTGCTTGCTCCTGTGATCTTCCACATGTAGTTTTGCCCCATAACTTTGGCATACAAATCTAGCTTTAACTCTCCCCCTGTAATTATGATCATTAAAACTATTAAGCTTTTTGTTTGAATAAGAGCAACAGCAACATGGTAAAGGGATAGTTTGAGTTTTTTGAAGTGTGATTGGTACAGCTGACCATGCTGTGAGTGCCCTCTGCACCTCCTTTTGTTTTGGTGGTCAACTGCAAAGTCTAGTGCTACTCAAGTCTTCCATATTGGGTTCTTTAAAGGGGACATTCACTGGAAAATCAAGTTTCTGATGTCTTTTGGTGTGCCCCCGTGTCCTTCGTGTATCTAAACATCACTAAAGTATCACAATAAACACTTCAGCCACTTTTGAGAAAAAAGAGCTACTCTGTTTACCTGTGCTCAAGCAAGCGGTTTTGAAAAGTCGAGTTTAATTACGTAACTAGCACGTCTGCTGTGCAACAAACCCTCTCCCAACAGCTACTCCCGATCGTGGGCGTGAACATTCAAGCTGAAGAAGAAGAAGAAGCTGAATCGCTTCCGCCATTACAACTATGGTATCTGTTGAGAGCAACATGTCTCAGAAGAAAGGTTCAGTTCATTGTTGCTCTGTTGCTGGTTGTCAAAAACAACACCAGACACTTCATAGACTCCCATCTAATGAGGAAAAAAGAGCAGAGTGGATATCTTTCATTTTTATGCCTGCTAAGCTTCTTGAAATGCTGTTTGTTTGGGTAATACAATGCGGGACTCAGCTCAAAACTTCATCTCAAGTAGGGAGCAGCTCAACAACCTGTAATGGATTTCCTGAAGGCAATGTAAGTATATCCAAATGAAGTACTAATGTCTTTGTGAGCTCGACTCCTTCTTGTCCTGAATAGCAATAGCTGACGACGGCTATTTGCAGCCTCCTTTGAAAGGCAGCGTGTGTGTTCACCTTTTCTGTTTGTCTCAGCAGCGGTACAAAATGAGTGAGTGAGAGTGAGTGTTTGTCTTAGCTCCATATGATGCTTTTTACAAGTGAACCGCTGCACGCCTTGTGGTGGAAATTTGTGTATTTATGTGTCAGCTTGCGAGTGTCTCGGATTAGCACGTATGCTAACTACTGACTGCGGCAGGCAGAGGTCTGTTTTAAAAGTGAATCGCTGCATGAGCTGTGAGAAACTGTGTGCATAGGGAACAACTTATACTAAAATGGTTCATTTTACATGTAAATTAAACCACGCAGGCACTCAAACTGATGCTCCTGTGGTACGGGGGCAAAGCACTGCGCAGCAGTTAGTCCACCAAGCGAGTGGGAATGCGCTTGGTAGCTGGCCAATCGCAAAAGGCTCAGTGTTCTGGGGGGTGGGCATTAGCTCTGAAGCTGAGTGACTGTTCAGATGCTGGCAGAGATGAGCAATATACTGGCTTAATCTGAAGAGACTATGAGGTTTTTGACCATAAATATTGTTTATGGTATAATATTTAAATTATTTAAATATTATTATTTAGTTTATCAGTAATTTTTGGTTCAAAAAACCATTCTATGTCACCTTTTAACAAAACAACATTATCTAGGTTTAACACATCACTGGAAAACAAGGCACATTTTGAGTTTATTATTACATTATTGGTTGTGTTGTGTTGATGCATGCATATATTCCCCTTTTTAACTCTGTGCTTTCTTTGAGTGTTGGTGTAATGTGAGCTCTGCATTTGCCAGTGAAAGGAACAAGATGAAACTTGCAGGGGAACACTCTTCTCTCCTATTTATGGGAAATACTTCTGTTAGCTATCAAAATTTGCTCCTGGCCATTGCAAATAATAACTAAAAGACACAGGACTGGTACAGTTTTAACTGTGTGTTTGCATGTTTGCCCTACTCTGGGATCAGCACAGTTTTAATAGGTTGTTGAATGAGCCGTCTATAGATACATAATTAATTTTAGGTTTTCTCCCTTAACCTTAGTTTTGTTGTCGTTTGTGTAAATTTTAATTTCCTTCAATTTGTATCGCATGATAGACATTAGAATCTGGGGGATGTGTGGGGCATATTGAGAGCTCCGCTCTCTACCAGCAGTGGGGTTTCCATGCCACATCTGGCACTGCTGAGACTTTTTGATGATAGCAGTGATGTTGGTGGTTGGGGTGAGGTTGTCAGCAATGTGAACGCCTAGGTACTTCACACTGTTGACTCTGTTCAGAGTTGCAGATCCTATTGTTCATCTCCAGCAGCCGCAGCTTTTCTACAACTGCTCTGGGATGATGGTGTTAATTGTGCTGCTGAAGTCTTTGAACAGAAGCCTAATGAACAGAAGCCTAATGTCAATGTTCTTCTGCTCAAGGTGGAGCAGTGTGAGGTGGAACGTCGTGGACTGCATCTTCCATAGAGCAGTTGGGTTTATAGGCAGGTGTTCAGAACATTTCGTAGCATGAGAGCTACGGGGTGAAAATCAGAGGGGTGAAGGGTTTGGCTTTTTAGGCACAGTGATGATAGTGACGCTCTTGAGGCACATGGGCACCACTGTCTTTTTTTCCAAAAAATGTACGTTTACAAGTCAGAAGAAAAACTCACAAGGGAAAGCAGTGGTGGCTAACAGGAGAGTAATTACTGAGTGTATGGTTTTTTTAGCATTTGACATGCTATCACAAATAATTAAATATATTTTCTCATGTAGCACATCTGTCTATGATTGCTTCCATTATGCTGCCCAGTATATTAAACTGACAGCATGAGTACATTGTTGCACTGTAACTGTTAAAGGAGCTCAGTCTAATACTTGAGCTACTGGGGGATTTGACTCCGGTGATCTTGGTTGATGCACTTTGCCTAAACCAATACCAAATAAGTGACTGTCCACGACGGTTCCTTGAGTTGCAGTGGGTTTATTATGGTGTGAAATTATGGATAAGAAAGGACAAAAAAACAAAAACAAAAAACAAATCCAAAGCGGTATATTCAGTATGTCAGCGCCACAGCTGTCAAAACCCATTTGCCCTTCCGGGCCAAAAACCCATACAACAAGAGGAAACTTCCTCTTAATTATACCTGAGCCCCCCTCCCAGGTAACAACACAGTGACCCCACATGTACACCAAGCGAATTACACTTCCTGAACACATTTAGCTCCTATACACCGGCCCCTAATTGTTAATGGCAGATCGACATAACAATTCAAACAACAAAAAAAAGGAGCAAAAAATGTGTTGATAAACCAAATTGAATAATGTGCAATATAGACAATCTATATTTCATGTACCAAACAGAGTTTTGTCACTGGCCTTTCAATAATGTTGGCCTTCGTCTGCAACCTCACAGAACGTACAAGTTCTTGTTTATCTGGAAAAACCTCCAGAACTCTGCCAAGCAGCCATGAACCACGTGGAGCTGAAGAATCCATGATCACCACAATATCTCCAGCAGCCAAACTCTTCTTTCTTTTGTTCCATTTCTGCCTCTCTTGGAGCAACGGCAAATACTCCCGTATCCATCTCTTCCAGAAAAGGTCTGAGAGATACTGTATTTGTCTCCAGCGGCGCCTCACATACAGGTCATGAGGTTCAAACACTCCAGGTGGCAAAGCTGGTTTTCCCTTCAAGAGAAGATGATTAAGTGTGAGAGGTTCCAGGTCATTAGCATCCTCTGAGAGCTTGGTGATTGGACGATCGTTCAAAATGGCCTCCACTTCACAAAACAGCGTATGAAGTCCATCATCATCCAGCTTCTGCTGATGCAGAACAGAAGTGATAACTCTTCTAACCAGGCAGATCATCCGTTCCCACACACCACCATGGTGTGAGCCTGCTGGCGGATTAAAACTCCACTGAATTCCAACCTGTGTCAGAGCTCCTTGAATCCTGTCCTGACTTAAAGCAGCAAGCGCCTCCTTCAGCTCTCTGTCTGCTCCAACAAAGTTAGTGCCATTGTCTGATGTTAGACTTGTCACCTGTCCTCTCCTGCTGATAAAACGCCGCAGAGCGTTGATACATGCATCTGTGTCCAGTGAGACAGCCACCTCCAGATGGACGGCCCTGCTTGCCATGCAGGTAAAAATAACACCATATCACTTACAGGTTGATCTTCCTTTCCTCACTTCAACTGGACCAAAATAATCCACTCCTGTGTTGGTAAATGGTGGAAGATCAGGAAGGATTCTCACCTTTGGCAGGTCCGCCATTTTTTGTTCCACTGCTCTTCCATTGTAGCGCCTACAAAAACTGCAGTCACCAATAGTTTTCCTCACAGCTGAATTGGCGTTTGTGATCCAAAATCTCCTCCTCACCTTGGATAATGTGTGAGTCCGCCCACCATGGCCCAGATTGTGATGCACATATCTGAGAATGAGCACAGAAATGTGCTGATCTTTGGAGAGAATGAGTGGATGCTTGGCTTCCTCGGGCATTGCTCCTCTGCTCAGTCTTCCTCCAACTCTCAAGAATCCATCCTCCAAAACTAGATCCAGCCTGTATATGGAGCTCCGTCGACTCACTGACACTTTCCCAGATGACAAAGCAGACATCTCCTCAGAAACCTCTGTCGCTGACAGTAACGAATGATGGCCTCCTCTGCTCCCAGCAAATCCTTCAGTGTAAGAGCACTACTCCTTGATGTTAATGTGACTTCCTGTCTTTCAGTCCTCGAACTGTCATGACTTCCTTTCTCCAGACCATTAGCCACAGAAGCCTTCCTCTTGCGACTTTGTTCCAACAACATGACCTTTAATCGTAGGATCCAGGCAACAGCTGTCTTGAGTCTCCTCCAATTGGAAAAGTAGGCAATAAGCTGATCAGTAGGATTAAAGATGTCACACACGCTGATAGTATTCACACTTATCTCTTTCCTGACCTCTTGGTCGTTAGGGTCCACTGAGATGTCCAACATGGTTCTAGGCCAGTGCACCTCATGCATCCAAAGAAATGTAGGCCCTTCCAACCATCTACAGTTGTTTAGAAAATCAGAAACCTTCATTCCCCTCGATGCGTCGGCTGGATTATCTTTGGAACCGACATGCCTCCATTGTGAGGGTTCAGACGCTTCTCTGATGGTCGAGATTCTGTTGGCCACGAACGTGTGAAAGCGTCTGTCCTCATTGTTAAGGTACTTCAAAACTGCAGTGCTGTCAGTCCAAAAGACTGAATCCTCCACCTTGACATCCAGCTCTGCCTTTAACAGTGAGTCCACTCTGACTGCTAGGACGGCTGCTGTCAACTCCAGCCGGGGAATGGTCACAGCCTTCAGTGGCGTCACCCTGGCTTTGCCGAGTAGAAAGGTAACCTGAATGTTGTTTTCCTGATTTAACATCCGGATATATGTTACAGTCCCATATCTACTCTCACTAGCATCGGCAAAGTGATGTAACTGGGCATGTTTAATCTCTCCAAACTCCACTGGCTTGATGCACCTTTCCACATTGAAAGCAGACAGCTGATCCAAATCCTCCAACCACCCTTTCCACTGAGGTAAGATATCCTTGGGTAGATCATCGTCCCATCCACAGCCCCTCCTACACAGCTCTTGCTGCATCATCTTGGCAGGCAAGATAACAGGTACCAGAAACCCCAACGGATCATACACCGAGCTGGTAACTGACAGCATACCACATCTGGTGAGAGACTTTTTCATCTCCATTTTAAACCTGAAAGAATCAGTCTCCACACACCACTGAAGACCCAAGGCCCTTTCCACTGGAAGTTTATCTCGGTCCAAATTTAACTCCTTCAGGTCCTTGGCCCTTTGATCCTCTGTGATGGCTAACAACACAACACGACTGTTGCTGATCCATTTTTCCAGGATGAAGCCCCCCTTTTGACACAGAGCAGTTAGATCTCTTATCATTTGGATAGTTTCCTTTTCATTAGCTGAGCTCTTTAAGCAGTCGTCCACATAAAAATTCTGCTTAACCGACTGAACCACCTCATCCAAAAACTCAGACTGATTGTCATCTGCAGTTTTCCTCAGTGCATAACTCACACAACTAGGAGATGACGCAGCACCAAACAGGTGTACAGTCATCCGATAACTCCCCGAGATCCTGAGCGATGTCACTGCCTGGCCACCAAAAAAAGTGTAGAAAATCTCGGTCCTCCACAGCAACTTTTACCTGATGGAACATGGCCTGAATGTCGCCCGTGAATGCCACAGTTTCCTTCCTGAAACGAAGAAGAACTCCAAGCAGTGAGCTGGTGAGGTTAGGACCTGACAACAATTCGCTATTCAAAGATGCTCCTTGAAATGTGGCTCGACAGTCAAACACCACACGGAGAGTTCCTTTCCTTGGATGATTGACACCATGATGAGGGATGTACCGCACCTTCCCCTTTTCACAATTCAGCTGTTGCTGAGGGACTCGCTCTGCATAGTTTTTGCTGATGAGTGTGTTCATGTACCCAACATACTCCTGGTGCAAATGTTTATTGTTCAGGAATTTCTTCTTCAAACCCAGAATTCTTTGCTTTGCCACTGCATAGTTATTAGGCAGACAGACCTCTTTGTTCTTATAAGGCAATTTCAAACAGTATCTTCCCCCCTGAAGTACTGCTGACTTCTCCATGATTTCCAAAAACCTAAGGTCTTCTCTGGACATTTCCTTCTCCTTTGTGGTCTTCTCATTAAATTCATGATTGTACTGTTTGACCAACATTTCTTCAAGTTTACACACAGAGATCCTGTTTACTATTGCCATGGGCCGCTCCACCTCTGCAGCACCACTGTTTCCATTCAGTGGACCGTTAACAACCTATCCAAGCACTGTCTTGATAGCATATGGGCCATTCCCGCAACTGTTAATAACCTCCTAGGGTTCTAATATCTTAGGAGCATTGGTTCCAATTAACAAGTCAACATTTGCATATATGCTGGGGATGCTTACCTTGGACACATATGGCCATGTTGCCAGCTCCTTAGTTGTTATCATGTTACTGACATCGACTGGCATTTTTGTCTGTGTGAGAACTTCTGGGAGAACATGAAAATTATTACTGTCCAGATCAGATACCTCCAAACTAGTCAAAGCATATGCTGTAACCGCAGTTTTTTGCCCCATCATGCTCAGCAAGAAGTTGGTTTTTCTTCCTGTGACATTCAACTTCCGCATTAGATCTTCTGAGCAGAATGTGGCTGAACTTCCTGGGTCTAGAAAGGCATACGTTTTCACAATGTGATTTCCCTTTGTACTTTTGACCTTCACAGGATAGATAACACACGCCTGTCCTTCCCGGCCCCTGTATGTCCACATGTTTTAAGTGACATTGGCTGGTGAGATGTTTCAGACTGTTCCAGGGCTGTTGGTCTTTTAATATGGAGCAGAGTAGGATGGGTTTGACCACATATTTTGCATGTAGCGGCTTTCACATTCACGGCTCATGTGTCCCACACATAAACATGCAAAACAAACTCCTTTTCCCCTCAAAAAATTGATTTTTTCCTTGTGCCTCTTTCCCTTGAACTGTTTGCAGTCCTCCAAAGAGTGGCCACAAGCACAGCAAAGGCATTCAGCTTTTTCAGTGGCTTTTCTTGGTTCTGCTGTAAACTCCTTAATTTTCTCAGGTACTTCCATAGATGGTGGTGGCCACAACATTTCCCTTCATTTTGTTCCTGAGTTGTGTTTTAAACCCAGTGGCAGCCTTCAATCCAGCAACACCAGGGAGCTCCTGTATCTCACCGAACAAGGGGTCAGAAAGAATCTTGACACGACGCTCAATAAACATGACTAGATCAATGAAGCAAGCTGGTTGATTAGTTGACTCCATTATGTCATGTGCTATGGTCCTCCATTGGTCCCTCATTCTGTATGGAAGCTTGTTCACAATGGCTCTTATATTTACTGGCATATCCAGTTCCTGCATGTACTGAAGCTCCTCCATTACATTGCAGCATCCACGCAGGAATAAGGAATAGGCTTGCAGTGGTTTCAAGTCCTCAGATTTTATTGCCTGCCAGCCCAGAACTCTTTCCATGTAAGCAGCTGCGATTTTGTACTGATTTCCAAAATGTTTCTGGAGAAGCTCCTTTGCCACTGCGTAGCCACGCTCAGGAGCCGTGTGCTAGCAGCTACGCACCAATTCACGTGGCTGTCCTCTTGTGAACTGCTCCAAATAGTATAAGCAATCTGCTTTTCCTGCCTTTTCCTCAACTCCTTGCTCAAAGACTTTAATAAACGCCATGTAATGGAGAGGGTCCCCTTCAAATATGGGAATTTCTCTTGGTGGCAGTGAGATTGTACACTGTTGTTGTACCAGAGCTGCTGTTATTTCATTTTGCCTTTTTAGAAAAGTAAGTATGTCAGATGGCTTTGACTTTGACTAATATGTTGGCGGTATTCAGGTTGAGTAGTTGATTGATTTTGAAAATACATGGATGTTCCAAACACGTTTCCCTGTTTCTGTTCACATCCTTTGATTGGGTTTTGTTGGATAGTAGCGACCATTTTGTTGATTCATTTTGATGAAATGATTTCCATACTTCAGGTTGGTGCTCCTTAGGGTTTAACACCTTGACAGATTTTTCCATCCCTGTTCTCTCCCTTTCCAAATACGAATTCATAACATTGCTCTACGCTTGAGATGAACTTCGTCACTCCGATGGCTGTAATACAGCCAGCTTAGCAGTGGATGCAGCTATTTGAGCTTCTAATTCAAGCTTCTCTCTTTTCCTCCTTAGCTGCTGTTCCTGTTCCTCCAGGGCATGTCTTTCCTTTAAAGCTGCTGCACGAGCAACAAGTGCTGCCCTTTCTGCCTCAGCCCTTATGGCTGCAGAGGATGTGGTACTTGACTTTGTGCTGTTATGGCTCCTATGACTTGAGTGTTTACTGACATTTGACACACTGCCATTTGGATTAATGTCATCCACAACATTACTACTTTCATTTGCATTGCATTCATGATGTAAAACCCACAATTTTGTGTTAGCAATACACTCATTATTAGACAACATTGTTGCTGTAAACCATATTTCCTGTTTTTCTTTTTCCTCACATGGCAGTAAACCCAACAAATCATTATGCATAATTTTCACTTCATGACACACTTCTAACAATTCCTCAAGAGCACTCTGTACCTTTGTTTTATCATGCTTTAACATCAACCCTTGTATTAATTTTTGTATATTGGCTGCTTTATTTAGCTTAGTTTTTCTGTCAGATTGCAACCTGGCTATTTCATTAGCAAGCGCCTTTGCAGTGAGTTTAACCACCCGTTTTTGAGTTTGCGTTTCAACACCGCCAGCCACAATACTGGATTTATAAATAGCTTGCACATTAGTCCCAGTGTCCGACACAGCGTCATGCTTCTCCATTGAATAATCAGTTGACTGACCGCTCACAGCAGCACAAGTTAAATGGCCAATTACCGGTGTAGCGTTACACATACCTCCGTGCGTTGGGCGCCGTGCGATACTCTGGTGATCGTTGCTCCACAGACAGCTCAGCTTTAGCACCGTAGATCCGACATCTGCACACCCATGGCCAAACGTGGCTCCAAACCTCTTCAAAAAAACGTGTCCAGCAGCTCCTCACGCCGTACTCGCCTCCAATCCGTTCCAAACGTGCCGAAGTGTCCGACGAATTTCCAGCTGGTGCATGGGTTTTGACTAATGTTAAAGGAGCTCAGTCTAATACTTGAGCTACTGGGGGATTTGACTCCGCTCCGTGATTCTGGTTGACGCGCTTTGCCTAAACCAATAACGAATAAGTGACTGTCCACGACGGTTCCTTGAGTTGCAACAGTGGGTTTATTATGGTGTCAAATTATGGATAAGAAAGGACAAAAAAAATCAACAAAAAACAAATCTTTTTTTCAAAAATGCGACTAGTGACAAATCTAGCCACTTTGTGTTATAACTTTCAGAGAAGGAAAAGTTCAGTTTTGCCACATGAGCACACATGGGCATTTGAACATTGAACTGTGTTTACTGCAGGTGGAGAGTTAGACACTCAGGTGCTGCTAACTGTGTGCACAGCAATCATGGGTTCATCACTCATTCAAATCAAAATAGTGTGTGTGGTGCAATGTCTTGTTTTCTCCTCCCTTGATTTTACTTTTATTTAGTTTCACTGTTTATCGTCAACACTTTTTTTTCAACTTTGTTTGTGAATTCTCCGAGAATAGGACGTGTTCAAGTGAGATGTAGGGCTCTAATTTTGTAGACCAGGCACAGCACAGGCAAGGCAAGGCACACCCAATGGGGTTTGTCCAGGCACATTTAGCAAGTTTTGTGCACAGCTGGGTTTAACAGTCGGGCTTCACCAAATCTTCACCGATCAAATGAGCTCCTCTCCTCACCTTTAAATGCGCCACGGGTGAAGTTTCATTTCGCTATGGGTGAAGGAGACAGCAGCAGTGTCAGATGGCCAAACTTCTCCCTGGAGGAAACCGATGTTCAGGTCTGGGAGGTCCAAGCTCGCAGTGGCCGAATATATGGTCACACAAACAGACCTCCACGGGCTGATGATGCAAAAGGAGCATGGAAGGAGGTTACCAATATTGTTAATCAGGTTTGCACTGACATACTGAGAACTGTTGCCCAGTGTTCAGTGGTGTAAGAAGAAGGGCCAAACAAAAGCTCTCTGAGCACCGGAGGCATCAGCAGCACCTGTGCGTAAAGGACGCATTGCCAAGCTCGTGGTCTGGTCCTTGTCACTAGTGTTTGCATGTGAAATAATCTTGTCTTATTCAATTGAATTATAATAATTTTAGCATGTAACTCTAGATTACACAAAATCAAAAATGTAAATGTGTTTAATTAACCCTCTCCTGGATCCAACTAGGAGCGCAGTAAAGTTCAATGAATCAATAAAATTGATGTTAACGCCATTTTGTTTTATGAATGTATGTGCTGATTCAGAGAGTTACATTAAATAGTGGTTGTTGTGCCTTGCGGTGAGAGTAGACCAGGTTGGAGCTGGCGAGCTTTCAGTGCACCTTCAGCACAGCCTTTTGGCACGAAATTGTCACTGCGCCAAGCTGAATCTGTCAACACCTCCTCCTGCTGTGCCGCCATGCCTATTTCGGCCTGCATCGGTCTACCAAATTGCCAAATCACCATTGTGCAGGCTGTGCTACGCTGTGCCACCTTGCGCTGTGCCACAAAATTAGAGTCCCTAGTGTCTTTTCAGGCTGACTTTTTTAGTTTTAGAAATTGGCAACACTGTCAAACAATCTCCAAACACAAGAGTATGATGGAGACAACGGTAACAACGACAGGGACGGTGAATATCAGCACAAGAGAAAGGTGGGACTAGGACATCATTGTTTTCCTAAAGTTTTCCTAAAACATACTGCTTCCATTTCTGTGTGGACAGAAAGTCTCTATGACAAAAACAGGATATTCACCTAGACCCATTTCTGGTTGGACAGCCCCTTAGTTGATATAAATGAGACCGATGGTGGTAGCAGAGTAGCAAATGAATAGTGTGAAGCTGAAGCTGTCTGCATTTGAAGGCAGGCAGGCACATGTTAATTTGAATAACCCTAAAGCTTTCCATCACTTCAGCTGTGGGGCGGTTTATACTGTGGCGTGCAAAATTTTGGGCAATCCTGGTCAAAATTTCTGTTAATGTGAACAATTAAGCAAGTGGAAGAATGATCTCCAAAAGGCATTACCTTTACATTTTAAACAAAATCATGTTATATTTTCATCTTTTACATTTTCAAAATAACACAAAAGGAAAAAAGGGCCACAGCAAAAGTTAAGGCACCCTGCATATGTAATACTTTGTAGATCCCCCTTTGGCAAGTATCACAGCTTGCCATAGGGGTGTGAGACCTTAATTAGCCTGATAGCCTGATGACTCCCTGACCTTGTCCCAACAATCAGCAGCCATGGGTTCCTCTAAGCAGTTGCCTAGAACTCTGAAACTGAAATTGATTTATGCCCACAAAGTAGGAGAAAGCTATAAGAAGATAGCAAAGCATTTTCAGGCCCCAGTTTCCTCTGTTTGGAATGTAATTAAGAAATGACAGTTAACAAGAACAGTGGAGGTGAAAACAAGGTCTCGAAGACCAAGAAGAATATCAGAGAGAACTGCTCGTGGGATTGCGAGAAAATCAAGTCACAACCCCCGTTTGACTGCAAAAGACTTCCAGGAAGATTTGGCAGACACTGGTACACTGTTCAACTGTTCAGCAACACCTGCACAAATATGGTCTTAATGAAAGATTCATCAGAAGAAATCCTCTCCTGTGTCCTCACCACAAAATTCAGCGTCTAAATTTTGCAAAAGAACATTTAGACAAGTCTGATGCATTTTGGAAACTGCAAACTGTCACAGTCTATTGGAAAATCCAAAGTTCTATACTGTTCTAAAGCATCCTAATTACCATGATTAATTGGGAACAGCTGTTTTAAAGGTCAGCTACCAGCTGACTGACTGCTCCGTGGTGCTTCTTCTTCATCTTCAGGTTGAATGTCCACGCCCATGACCGGGAGTTGCTGTTGGGGGAGGGTTCATAGCACGGCAAAAGTGCAAGTTACGTAAATAAACTCGACTTTTCAAAACCACTTGCTTGAGCGCAGGTAAACAGAGAAGCCCTTCATTCTCAGAAGTGGCTGAAGTGTTTATTGTGACACACAACAACCCAAAACACATAGAAAAATTGGCGAATAAAAGGTTAGCAGATAAGAACATTAACATTTTGCAGTGACCCAGCCAGAGTCCTGACTTGAATCCAATTGAGAATCTGTGGAGGGAGCTAAAGATCAGGGTGATGGGAACTTCCAATTGGGCTCCAGCTAAGATGGCTGCCTAAACTCAAACTTGCGAAGCCACCTTCAATATTTTATTTCTCAAACTGAGTCAAATGTGCTTTAACAGCAGTTTTATTTGTTGATAATTCCAATAGAGTCCGCAGAGATGAGAACAGCAGGAGTTATGCCCCTTTACCATCTCAAGGCTATCTAAATCATCAAAGATGAAAGTCAGGAAACAGCTACACTAATATATGAGATGAGGGAGACTGCTACGCAAACTTTCCCTGGATGTTAAAGCTATATGGGGCGATATGGACACTTTTCAAAAAAAAAAAAACTCTCCAATGTGGAGACTGAGGTCTCAGCAATGAATGCCTCTCTAATGACTTTGAACAAGCATACTGACATTATGCAGGCCGCTCAGCGAGAGGACAGGTTACAAGTTAGGGAAGCTACTTCTGCGATTGCAAGTTACAGAGTGAACAGAGAATGAAGGGGGGGGGGCGATGTTATTGCCTTCCTATAAACGCCAGCTTCCAATCTGATTCACTTTTTGACTCGAACAACACACGCATTTTCTCTTCTCCCGAGGAAGCTCAGCACTACATTAAAGACATTTTATTTCAGCAGTAGTCTCTTCTTATCAAACAATGTACAATCTGTTATTGCACTGGTTGGTGTCCTGACTATGCTGTGCTATCGGTTAGAGAGTATCTTAAACCCTGATTGACTGTAATGTTATTTTTTTCAGTTTTTTTCCAGTGTATTCGTTGGGTCAGTTCTTTCATAAATAATGACTTGTATTACAATTACCAAATTGAATGTGGTTTTGAAAGACTGTCTTAACTCGAAACCAAGGAATGGTGATTACTTTTGTTCTAGCTAGGCCATGCAGGGGTGTTAGCGTTTTTCCCTGGCAGGCTAGCAACATTCTTGTTTTAATGCAATGCTTCAAGCCTGGGGGGGCTTGTGCTTATTTTTAGGTTAATCACATGGCTGCTATATTTTTACATGGCTACACTTTCTTTTGTCTCCACGCTGTTAATTAATGTTTTCACCATACTGTGCATGAATCTCAAGTAATGTTATATTTCCCTTTTTTTATTTTATTTTTTTTTTTTTCCCTTTTTTTATTTTTTTTTTTTTTTTTTTTTTTTTTTTGCAATCTACCACTATGCATGGTCATAACAGTTAATGATTGATTACTACAATTTAATTTCTTGGAATGTGCAAGGAGTTAATGAGCCTGTTAAGAGGGTTAGGTACCTTAATTTTCTACATAAAAAAAAGAATACACTTTGCAATCTTGCAAGAAACACTTTTAAAGAAACAGGATGTTCATTGATTTCAAAAAAAGTTTTATAAAATCCTTTCTTTTTCTTGTGCCCCAAATAACAGAGGGTGTGCTACTCTTAGCTGACAGAAAGTTGGATCAGCATGTAGATGAGCTAGGCAATGATTCTGATGGCCGATTTTGTTTTGCTTTGATTACCCTAAACTTGGTTAAATATTGTTTAGTCTCCTTGTATGCACCAAATGTCTTTGAGACGCAGTTTTTTGATGATATCAAAGCCAGACTCCTACACTTAAACACTATAATCTTACGTGGTGATCTCAATGTAACAGTTGATATCCTGGATAGGTCTAACACCACTCCACCTACTTACAGCCAGCTTTTTTTTAATCTAGCTACTGTACATTAGATTAGATTTCTTGTAGGACTTAAATGTGGTGGATAGCTGGCATATCAGGAATCCTGGTTTAAGGGATTACACATTTTTCTCTTCAGGCCATAAAACATTTTCTAGAATTGATTAAATTTTTATTTTAGCTGCCTTACTAGAGTCTGTTTTAAACACTGAAATTCTACCCATGCTCAATTCCGATCATTTTCCTGTCAAAATTACCTTATCTAAAGATTACTCATTTGTTCGTTTTAAGCGTTTGCGCTTTAATGTGTACTTTCTACAGGATGAAAGATTTCTAGAACATATTAGGAAATATCTGAATGAATTTATCTCCCTAAACAATTCAACTAATGTAATTCCTCACACTCTCTGGGACACTACAAAATGTGCAATCAGAGGGAGCTGTATATCATATTCCTCTAAAATCGCCACAGACCGTAAATAAAAGCTGAGAAATATTTTTTTCCACAATGATGATGACTCTTGTACACCATCTTATTATCTTCTGGGACACGCCTGTGTCATTTCCAATCAAGAAAAAACTTGCTGGTTGAATAAAAGTAACTTTAAGTCAAAATTTGCCAGGGGTATGAATAATTTCGGGCTTAACTGTATGTTAAGTTGTTAAGCATGAGGGTGGATCGATCATTCTTTGGGATTGTATTTGCAGCCAGTGGCACAGCAAACATTTCTCACGGGTAGAGGGAAGAATGGATTCAATTAAATTCCAGCATGTTCTGGAAGCAAATGTAAGTCCATCTGTAAAAAAAGCTGAAGTTAAAAAGAGGATGGCTTCTACAAATGGATAATGATCCTAAATACACCTCAAAATTCACGATGGACTCCCTCAAGAGGCACAGGCTAACAGTTTTGCCATGGCCTTCACAGTCTCCTGACAGGAAATTCTTAACAGGAACCAGCGCCCCCCGCAACCCTCAGTGGAGGATAAAGCGGTAGAGAATGAGAGAGTGAGTGAGAGCTTAACAGGCTGAACAGAGATGTAAGTCTTGAATATTGAGTCAAAGTATTTATGTTAATTTACCATTTAAACATCAGTCATCATAACCATCAGTATCAAAACAAAAAGAAGTGATCAATCACAAATGATCATGGCAAATTATGTGATTAATTTCTTATGTATTGCTTGATTAATTTCCCAATTATAAGCCCAGGCAAATAAAGCATGGATACAACTACTGGAGTTAAAGTAAAAACATGTTCTCATCACAATATGATGTATTGAACCTTTAAACTATTTTTTTTTATCTTGGGCTATACAAACACAAAATGGACGTAGAATCCCTCTTCCCAGCTTGGTTCAAACTGAAGCAGTGTTTAATGTCATAAGCCACAAACCAGCACATGAGTAGAGGACATCTCTGGTATGCCACCACAGCAGTTCTGATTGGGTGTAGGGGTTCCTGTCCTGTATACCAATCCACAAGCCTAAACTCACCTCTCCAGGTTATAGTCGCTCTCATCATGCCCCCCTCTGCCATGTGTGGAAGTCTCCGGTGGTCTTCTGTGGAACCATGGAACTGCTTTCCCTCTTCACTGAACATGTCTCTTGTTTCCCGTTAACTGATTCCAGCAGTGCTGCTCTCTCTGTCATGCAGTTGGTAATGATTTAAACAAAGCTCAGGGCCTCTCCTCTCTCTTCTCACACCAGACTTTTCTTCTTGTTCCCATTCAGGTCATCATCATTACAGTTAGGCTAGTTTGGAAGTAGAAATGATGTGTCTTTGTATCAGAATAAGCTTTAATTAGCCAAGTGTGTTGTGCATACAAAAAGAAATGGATACTTAAAACTAGAAGTGCTTACTTGTGGGTGATTCAGGTTTGCCAGTCTTTCACGCAAGAATAGAGGTGAGGTGGTTAGTAGGGATGCACCGATACCACTTAAAAACTGATACGATACCGATACTTGGATCTTAGTACTTGCCGATACTGAGTACTGATACTTCTACCACACACACAAAAAAATTATTAGGCAAAATACAGTGAATTGGAAGACAGTTTTTATTTACTTCTCTGCTTGTTAAAACAAATGATGATAAATTAGATAAAATAAATATTTAAAAAATTACTATTTCAAGTGAAAAATAACTTTTCTTTGAAACTATTGCAGTGTTTCCACTTTTTAATCAAACAAAATATCAATTAAACTCTTTGGCACTGTCTCCAGCTTTCACATTAACAAAAAACAAAAAAAAAAATACTATTGCAGAGTGCCCACATTTGAATCAAACTATTAAACTTCAGTTAGAATACAATGGTGTTGTCTCTGAACTAAGCTTTTTTTCGAAAGTGAGAGGCAGGTTCTTTTTGATGAAAAGAATCATCTCTGCATGATCTGCTGTGAGCCTGTTTCTGCTTTCACTCACAATGTGACACTGAGCTGAACAACCTTTCACTGTCAACACTAGTGCATGGTGCTGAAAGGTATCTTGCGCGCCAGTTTAGCCAAAGTTGGGAACCGCACTTTATTAACCATCCAGTATTGCAGTGGTTTGTCTTCCCGTGAAATTGTGGTCTCTCTAAGATATGTCTCAAACTGTACACTAGAACCCACTGCAGCTCTGCCCACTGATGATAATGCCTGCTCGTCAGTGATTTCATCAAATATGCTGTCTAGACTGCTAGTGGCCTGGTCACTGCATGGTCTTCTTGGAGGTGGTTCATTCAGGTCACGATCCTCCTGCTCATCTGCCCACCATCTACAGTGTATAATATCATCAAACAATTCAGAGAATCAGGAGGAATCTCTGAGTACACGGAACAAGGCCTAAGATCAAAAATATTGTACTGTTTGACCACAATTGACAAAAAACTCTTGTCCTCCACTCTTGTCAGGCATACTTACTCAACTTTTCTGTGCAACAGCCCCAGCGCCTCAAAAGAAGCATCACAGATGGCGTGGTAGACACGCTAGTCAGCTGGTGAGGCTGAAAGCCTCTTAGGGGCAATTTCTGTGCAATCTCTGGCACAAAATCATTAACCAATTGCAGTCTTTTTTTTAAATGTAAATAGCATCCTCGAGGTCTTCCAGTCTGGTTTTAAACCCCTTCACAGCACTTCACAGAGTTTTTAATAAACTGTTTTTAACCACTGACACTGGAAACAAAGCTGTTCTTGTTCTTTTAGATCTTTCGGCTGCTTTTGACACAGTAGAGCACAACATCCTTAACATCCTGAAATTGTCACTGCCCCAAGCTGAATCTGTCAACACCTTCCCCCTTTTGCCTCGGTCTACTAAATTGCCAAATTCCCTGCGCTCGGTGTTGCGCTGGACAAAATTACCACTGGGCGGGCTGCGCCACGAAATTAGAGCCCTATATTTGAGAGTATATGTCGATGTATACTCTCATTAACATCAGCTGTGTCTTCTTTTTCTTTCTGATTGTGTTGGTTGGTTCTGAGTGCTACATGATAAGATTGTGTGACATCAGCTATCGTATCTGAATATCCTGAGAAGCTTCTCTAACTATAGGTGTTTAGCATGTCAGTAAGAACTGGACTCCACATGAGAGTCATGGTGGTAGAAGATGAGAAAGTGAGCGAACTTACAGCTAGCTATATATTTATAGTTATTATTCAGACATGAAAATAATGCCCCCCCTTACCAAAAACATAAAGTAATGATGACCAGTTGGACTGCATCTGCGTTTCCCCCTGACTTCCTCTCCCTCATTCCCCTCCTGCCCTCTTCCTTCTCTACCTACTGTGCATCTTCTCATCTTCTGTATCTCTGAAATCTTTTTTCTCTCTCATTTTCTACCGCTTTATCCACTAGGGGTTGCGGGGGGCGCTGGTGCCTATCTCCAGCTAACATAGGGCGAGAGGCAGGGTACACCCTGGACAGGTTTGAAATCTTTTTTGTTATTCTTAAACATCTCATGTTGACACATTTAAGTGAAACTTCTGGATTTCTGCAGCACATAGACACGAAAACATATATAGCCTCAATGTGGTAAAGAACTCTGGCAGTCAAATCGAGTATTTGATGTTGACCACTTAAATGGGGGGAGGGGGTGCTGAGCCTCTGTTACACACACACCCCTGTCTATGTACACACGGGTATAAAAGTTGGCAATGTGTTTCTAGTATTGCTCCTGTGATCCATATTATAGACTTCCTCTATCCACAGGTAACTGCTCCTGTAAATCATCCTCATTAGCCCACTGACCCGTGTGTGTGTGTGTGTTGCACAGGAATGTCTCCCCTGCGGGATCCAGTAAGCAGCAGACCCTGCAGTGCTCTGCAGATGCTGCGGCAGCAAGTTCAGCAGCTGAGGACCTGTTTGAGGACTTTTGACCCTTCACCTCTAGAGGACACTGTAAAGATTAGAAAAATTACACCACTGTTGTATATTAAATAATAAGAACTAATGTAATTGCAATGAATCAGATTTTTTTTATGTATGTATTACAAGTGTTGTTTTTTTCACCTTGGAAAAGGGTTTCCATTCAATGAGCAAATGCAACTATAGTGGCCTTCACATACCAGAAACAATGTTGTCGTCATCATCATCATCATCATCATATGCATTGAACTGTCCATCAGCTGACCAAGTTCCCACAGATACAAATGTTTTCCAAAACCTTTGGGTTCAAAACTTTACCAAAGTGTGTAAACACTCTTTCACAACTCTATCCACTCTCACCTTCTCTGCTGTTTCCTCCTCCTCCTTCTTCTTCATTGTTTTATGCATGGAGTTTATGTGAGTGGAGCTGCTCCTCTATTTGCACAGAAAATTTTAGCATAAAAATGGGAAACACACTGGCTGGTTTGTCCATTTGGGCTTCTGTAGAAAGAAACATGGCAGTATAAGACTTTATAAAGCACGACCCTTAACTGAAATACATGTAAAAATGAAACAATTTTAATTTTAAAGCTATAATACACTCTAATTGTACTCTAATACAGACAGGCTTATTGTAATATCTTAAATATTTGCTGATAAACACTCCTAAACACACTGGAACTTCGCATTAATTTTGGGACACATGGATTCTAATCTGATGTTTACCTTTATTTTATGGTTAATGCAGCAGATAAGTTTTGAGTCAGTGTATATTATCTATTTTTCCTGCTACATTTTCTCAGAAGTTCACTCTGATATTATCCACATATACGTTTAATATCTGCAGTGACTTCATTCATGACTTTTGCATTCTCACATAAAGCCTTTCCAGACCTTTTGTGTGTACTTCAGGAAAGGTCTGTTTTCAACTTTTCCTTTGATCCCTCAACTGTCTGTTTTGTTTGGTGAATAATATCATATTTTCACTTATTTGTTTTATTGTTTTACTATTTGTGCAATTTTTTTTATATAAATTGCTGCCATCGCTTAAATAAGGATAATCCTATACTGTTAAGCATAGTAGAAGTACTGAAACACCGGCAGCACTAGTGTTGGGTAAGTGTTGGCTACTGTAAAAATTTTATATATATGGTGTGTTACTCATTACTTGTGTTTAAAAGTAATAAGTTACATTACAGTATGACTTTATTTGCATAGTAACACATGTTTCTTTTGTGTTACTTTCATTAAAACACCTGCTGGGACATAGGTGATGGATGGCTGAGGTTTGATTCACATACCGTCTCTCTCTTTTTATTCAACACAGCCAGGTTTTCTTTCAGTAATCTGGGTCAACAAAACTTGCTTGAAGAAATTGCTGATGGTGTAAATTCACATGTATCACTAAATTATGTGTTTATTCATATGATTACTGTAGATCTTTTCAAACAGACATTACATTGTAATAAAGGGATACTGGGAGATGTATAATTTTTGGGGCAAAACAGGGTTAAAGAATTTCAGTTAAACATTTGAGTGTAATACAGAAAATAAACTAATGAATCCATATGTTACTATCTGCAATGCTAGCCGTACGAAATGTAGACAGTTGCAGAGAAACAACACCATAAAATCATCATCCTCCATGTTTTGTACTTCTGTTCATTCTTTCAGGGTTGCATGCTATGATGTACCACCCCAATTCTAAAAAAAGATGGGATGCGATGAGAATGCGATGCACATCTCATATACCCATAGTTTATTCCCAAAAGAACATAAACAACAAATCAGATGCTGAAACTGAGTCATTTTACCATTTCATGAAAAATATTAGCTAATTTTGAATTTGATGGTGGCAACACATCTCAATAAAGTTGGAACAGAGGCGACAAAAGGCTGGAAAAGTAAATGACACAAAAACATTAAGGAGCATTTGACAACTAATTAGGTTAATTGGCAACAGGTCAGTAACATGACTGGGTGTAAAAAAGAGCATTTCAGGGAGCCTATCAGATGTAAAGATGGGCATAGGTTCACCAATCTGTGACAAACTGCGTCTACAAATTGTGGAATTTAAGAAAATGTTCCTCGACATAAATGTGCAAAGACCTTGAAGATCCCACCATCTACAGTGTATAATATCATCAAAAGATTCAGAGAATCAGAAGGAATCTCTGTGTACAAGGGACAAGGCCAAAGGTCAAAACTGAATGCTTGTGATCTTCGGCCCTGAGGCAGCACTGCATTAAAAACAGACACATTCTCTACTGGAAATCACTGCATGGGCTCAGGAACACGTTCAGAAATCAATGTGTTCCTCTTGCCTTACAATCCACAAATTCAAGTTAAAGCTGTATCATGTAAAAAAAAGATGCCATATGTGAACATAATCCTCACTACCATCTTCTTTGGACTGAAGCTCATTTAAAATAGACTGAGGCAAAATGGAAAACTGTTATGTGGTGAGATAAATCAAAATTTTATTTATTTTTTTTATTTGGAAACATGGACACCGTGTCCTGTAGACTAAAGAGCAGAGGGAACTTCCAGCTTGTTATCAGTGGACAGTACAGTTTAAAAGCCTGCATCTCTGATGATATGGGTTGTTGCAAAGTACATAGAGGTTTTAGAGCAACATATGCTCCCATCTAGACATGTCTCTTTCAGGGAAGGCCTTGCATTTTTCAGCAAGACAATGCTAAACCAGATACTGCATCCATCAAAACATCATGGCTTCACAAGAGAAGAGTCCAGGTGCTGAACTGTCCTGTCTGCAGTCCAGACCTTTCACCAATAGAAAATACACTGGCCAATGCCTGGCCAAAAATAAGTTGCCACCAAAATATTTTGTTGGATCGCCGAACACTTAATTATTTTGGCAACTTTTTTTTGGCCAGGCATTGTATTTGGAGCAGGGCCTAGGACTGTTGAAGGTGAAGTTTGTAAACATTTCCCTCCCCTACACTGAAGTCCATTGAGAAAATTGATCTTTTTACCTTGCACCTGCTGCAACACATTTGACCTTTAATGTGGGTTAGTGAGTTTCCAGTTGGAAAAGGCTGTTAATTTAACAGCATGTTAATTTAGCAATCATGTTCATGTAAGACTGAAGCATGTGTACATTTTATTACATAAGCTTTTTTGTTAAGTGGCTAAAATATTTTTTTTCTTGTGTTGCTGCTGGAAGCAATGTTTTAATAAAGGTGAATCCTCCTGTGTTTTTTTTCTATAACCATACCTAAATTATCCCTTTAACATATGTCCCAGAGGTTATGACACAAGCACACTTAACAACTGACCACATCAGGACGTTCATGGTCTCTTTGGGACACATTTTTAAACTGTGAATACAAATGTGTTGTGAGACAAGCTGAAGGACCGGTCTCTGTGGAAGAGGAAGGTCTTACTCATTCACACGCATTCTGTTTTTCTTTTTTCTCATATTGTGTAAACTTCTTTTGTCCATGATGTCTGAACATTTGTCATAAATATCTCTACAGGCTTTACCAAATTTGATCAAACAAAATGTCTTACACTGGTTGTTTTGCCTGGGATTCATTAAGTGTTAGACTCATTTCTTGTATGTTGTAGTTACTACTGCATGTTCCTCTTTTTGTAGGCCACATCAAAAAAAAATTAAGCATTTCACTATTGTATCAGAAACAATCACTGTCCAGACTGTCTCATCTGAAAAATATAAAAAATATACTGGTCATCTAATGCACATCTCAAGAGGAAGTAGATTTGTTGCATAGTTGAAAACACCATAGCTGAGAAATAGCTATGGTGAAAAGTGAGGAAAGGGATTTCTTTCCCTGGAACATCAGTGAGGTGGAACTGTGACTAACAGGCCAGCACCTTTTCCACAGATCAAAAAAAAATCTGGCTTTTGTCTGCAGTGGAAATTAAACCTCAGCACTCAGTCACACATTAAGATAGTATATTAAGTCTTCTACAACATTAAGTCTTCTACAACTTTATTTTGTGCTGCACCTCACTCACGCTCCTACTCGTCTCCCCACACCACAAATATGATTATGACTTCACATTCTGACATTCTGATTTATCTCTGACAGAAAACACCACAGAATTTTTGTTTTCTTTACTAGAGAAAGAGTGAGATGGGGAGACTGTACAGCTGGTATGTTATTTTTAAAAATATAATGTTTGTTTTTTCATGTGTTCAGATTCAGCCTAGACCCTAAACCTAGTGTGAGAAGTGTCAGTTTTATATAATCATGCTGGTAGAATCACCAGTCAATCAAAAACGTCTCTGTGTGTATTTCCTGGAAATAGCACACATAAAGCACGACAAATACAGAAAAACAAAACTCAAAAGCCTTAGTAACATCAAACATGAATCACCAGAGAACAGAAAAGGAAAGTCAAAGCCATCAACTTAGAACTAACTACTTTGTAGTAAATTTAATTATTAAAATTACAGTGTTTAAATTTTAATTTTTAAAAATAAATAACCCAAGTCATCACAACAGAGTGGCAACATTAAAATGTAAAGTCTCAAGCTTTTATTTGTGCAACCAAAAATGTACAATAAAAAGGCACAATACAAAATAACACATTGCACATACACTAACAATATAAAGTACCAACAAATTAACAAATAATATAAATCACTTTTGTCACAATTGTCAGCAAAATCAATTAATATATATTAAATAAATAGCCCCCCTAACCTTAATCCAACCCACACAAATAGCGAATCATGCCAGCAGTGCAGCAAGCAGGGTGGCATCTGGGGTGGCCAATGGGACCCTCTAGACACGCCCATGTTCAGAGACACGGTTGCTGATCTACTGCTTTCAAATTTGGGAAGTTTGTGTCACTCAGGTACAATTGGCCATTTTCAAAAACAAATGAGAAAAACACATAAGAACTGACTGATAAATGCTGCGGCCTGTCAACAACTCCTGTGTGCTGTGAGCTCAAATCACTGATTTTCTCTATTGACTGTGGTGTAATAGAGTGAATATTTTACCCACCCAAGTAGCCAGTCGAAAAATGTTGTCTGACAGGGAGAAAACTCAGTTGTTAGATAGCTGACAATAGCCAACTTAGCAATAGGAGCCCCACAGGTCTATTTCCCTGAAAATGCCCCTGCTCAAATGAGTCCTCCAGATGGAAGAGCAGTATTAAAACATTGGAGTGACCTTTTACTGTGGATGATTCTCTCTTTCTCTCAGAGCTTCCCCCATTCTCACTTCATCTTTTAAATGCACCCCTCTCTCTCTCTTCACTCTCTCTCTTTTCACCCATTCACCCCGGTCCTCTCAGCCTCCAAGCTCCGCCTCTGCTCGGGTGGGAGGTGTACAGATATGTGCGGACCCTCCTCTCCTCCTCCTCCTCATTATATGTGCATAAGCGCTGGCGCAAAGTGGATTTGGTTTTGAACTTGCAACCAGTGCTGACTGGGCGGTGTAGAAAGTCCCAGAGAGGAACTGCTGCTGCTGCTGCTGCTGCTGCTGCCGCCCACTCTGCTCTTGACCCGCGGGGATTCACTGAGGACAAAGTTTGAAGTGATAAACCGGACTCTCTTGTAGAACTTACAAGGTAGGATATTTAAATTTTGTTTTACCAACACCTCACAGCTCAGACTGAACTTGAAATCTGGTGAAGGTTTTGGAGAGTCATCTCTTCGCAGCTGTTGCTGTGGTGATGTGCGTGGAGGCTCTGGGTTGTCACTACAGGAATGTTCCCACACAGAGCAGTGAATAAAGTGACAATCACGACCACTTAGGACTGTTTGCATCTACTGACAGATGTAGGTTATTCAGCACAGCTGTAAGGCAGCGGTGACCACACATCTGCTCTCACTTTTATCTTCATTATCTCCAGTGTCACACACACACACACACACAAAACATTTTTTTCATTCAGTATTGACTTTTCCTATGTAAAACAAATATTTGCTTTCACTTTGTTTTTGTTTATTTGTGTTTGTGTATTTTACTGGTGTTTTAGCAGAGGCGTTTCAAGAAACTTTGCAGCCCCAGTCAAAACAAGGGGGCCTTACACTGAACAGCAGAGAGAAAATAACAACAGTAATAATAATAATAATAAGAAGAACAGGAATGAGAATGCTATTTATATTGCACTTGTGGTCCAAAATGTGAAATTTTTTGTCATAGTTGAACATGGTTTTCAGACCAAAAACAAACGCAATTGTCATAGTTAACTGTATTAAATTGGTATCTGGAGTGGCTGTGGGTCTGTGGGTGGAGTGCATTGTTTTCCATTTGTAAAGTCAAAGTTTTATCCCCAACTCTTCTCATCACTGGACAAAAACTCTTGTGTAAGGGACTCTCTTTTCCATACTGAATGAAGTTTTGAGTAGCCAATAGTGCCAATGCAACTGCGACTGATGTTTCTGAAATAATGATATTCCAGGACTGAGGCCATATATGTTAGAGCAACCACATGATGCTAGGGAGTTGCTGAGGTGGAGGGAGGGCCTGGAAAAATGCAGGCTCAACTCCACAGTAAATTTGATGCATCTAGATATGTTTGGGTGGCACAGTGCTTGATCATCTGTAAATCAGTGAGAGGTAGTAGTGGTCTGAGAGCCATGTACTGTAAGGACAGACCTGTTTGAGTTCTGTGAGTTTAACTTGGCTTGGGTCAATTTTAAATGTCCTCTTTGGCCATTAGAAAAATAAGACAGTATTTGGGTTTCTATTACACTGATAAATGCGCAAAACCTAAATATCACAATAAAAGAAATGTTAGAAGAAAAAAGAAATCAAAATTCCTCATCTCCACTATCTTCCTCAAAGTGGAGTCTTGTGGGACGAAATTTTATGAGAAAAACTGGATGTCACAAGACTAGACTTTGCAGGAATTATGGCTCATATGCAAAACACCCATCAATGGAAACACCTGAAAGTAGTAATTTTGGAAATATTGCTTTTATTTTTGCAGAAAGCTGTAATGGAAACACAGCTACTGACGCAATGTTGTTTTGTTGCGAAAACAAGACCAAAGCATCTGAAAAGTAGAGCGTGAAAGTATACCAAGTTATACACTGTATAGTTAGTAAAGTAACGAACACATGTGCAGACTCACCAGTCAGCTTAGCTGATAGCCCCAGCAGTGAATAAAGTGACACTTGTGACCACTTAGGACTGTTTGCATCTACTGACAGATGTAGCCACATGATCTACTGATAAGGTTAATCAGCACAGCTGTGAGGCAGCGGTGACCACACATCTGCTCTCACTTTTATCTTCATTATCTCCATAATCATAAACATTAATATATTCTACAGCAATTTAAAACTTAATCACAAAACTGAAAATCAAAAATGTATTTATTTATATTTAATGACTTTTCACAGCCCACCTGCAGTATCATCAGGGTCCAATAGGGGGCTGTGGCCCACACTTCACTGTTGTAGGGTTTATGTGTATAAGTATACATATTGAATTAGTTGTTTTCTTTTTAAACTGATCCAGTGATATTCCTCATTATCTGACTGACACTGATGCTGAATAAAAGAAAACACAGTAGCACCTTTAATTTCCATGGCACCAAACAGCAGGTAATATTTGTATATATTTACCATTTAATAAGGTGACTGACTGACTCCTCCTTACCTTTGTTCTACAGCTTGTGTTGAGATGATTCCTCACGTCCTCACAAACCTACTGTGCCTTGTATGTCTATGTTCAGCTCGTCCTCATCCAGGTGAGTCATCTGCTGCAGGAAACTGGAAAAATTTAACCTAAAATCAAACTCCATCAACCATTTTAACTTCCTTCAGAGCCTTTGTAATAACACATGTGACAGATGGCTGGTCCAAGACTGACAAAGTGGAAAGAAATTAATTCTGCAGCACAGCACACATTCATGCTGTATTGTGAATCAGTTGAGAGCATGTTTTCCAGTAATAGGACTCATGCTAAATGTAGTTTCTTGCATCTTTTGTAGAAGAGTTATATTGCTGCATGGTTTGCTGTCAACACTGAAAAGCATTAGTCAATATAAATTGGACATGAAACTCATTCATTTAAACTAGATAAACCACTTATCCTTTAAAGGTCACAGTGAGGATGTAGCCAATCAGCACTTTGAACATAGGGGCGTTTCAAGAAGCTTTGGGGGCCCCAGGCAAAAGGGACCCTGCTGTCCCTACGTCAAACCAAAGTGAGCCTTTAGGAGGTTTCCAGCCCTCCTGTCATTACGGTTTCCTGTACATAGCAATCATAAAATTTAAGAGGGTTCTCATATACTTGGCATTGCTGTGAATTTGCATAATCAGCTGTTCTCTGCTCCCCCTTGCTGTGAATACTCTGCTGTAATGACTCTACTTCCACAAAAGTGGATAGAACAGTAGAGGAACTTTCCACTGGATTTTTCTCCCATTATACTCAGACTGCCTTTTAGCCAAGCTAGCAGGTATCTCATCTGACAGACACTTCCTTGTTCCAGACTTTGATATTTTAAAAATTGTTGCATGAATTCATATGCAGTTTGTTTCCAACATTGATGTTCCCCTTGCCGAAGAACTGCAATACCATTTAAACTATAATATAATGTGTCAAATACTTAAAGACTGATTACCTGCAAACCAACAACATCCCCATCAGCTGCATCTGATTAGGTGGTGAACATGTGATCCTTATATCTCCTAAATATCTGAAGGTCACTATGTTAAAGCCATAGTTCAAGTTATGTAAAGTGTAGTTGTATGTGATACTAATGCATAGTTAATGTCTTACATACAGCTGGCTCTGTGTGCACCCCAACACCTAGAACGTACATGAGATTTAATAGTGAGCCTTTTACGAATGGCTAAGGTCAGTTCTCTTTGTGCGCCCCTTTGGCAGCCATGTTTTCACTGTGAGCATCCCCTGTCTCATGCAGGTTGTAGGTGCTGGGGCAGCACACGGTTATGAATGTGTATCAGTACTTACACAACCACACTTCAAAATACAGTAGATGTTGGCCTATATGGCTTCTATAGCTGATTCCGATGTTGATTTTAGAAATCAGGGCAGCTCATGGCCACTGACTGGTGCTTTTTTTTTTTGTTTTGACCTACACGTAGCCTATTTTCTTGTTTTCTGCCGTCTGATAAAATATCACTGTTATCTGATAACAAAATATACAAAAACTCTAGTAACTAGTTATTGATTAAGTGCAATTATGCACAATACTTTTAATAAAAAATAATGTTGCAATTAAATCTTAATAACATTGCAACATAGCAACATTGATGTTTCTGAGAACAAAATCATAATTGACCAATTATGATTATGATTGTTTCAAAATACCCAGAATATTACTTTAATATTCACATTTAGAACAACTAATAATCCTACAGGTTCACCAAGCTGCAGGCTGTCAATTATATATCATAATTTAGTTGCTTTCTTTGCCTCCCATATCAATGAGTGAACATTTCAAAGTAAAAAACAAGCCATCACAAGCAAGTAAATTATAAATCTGGAATGACTAGGATGTCGTCGGCTTCCCTTGTGGAACCTAAAAGTCACTAGGACTATATGCTGGCATGATAAAAAGCATTTTCCAGTCACAGCTGTAAAATTGTAACTAACATTGTATTATGTTTTGTGACATGAACAGAAATGGAAAGATTTTTCCTGTTTTCTAGAACCACCACACTCAATGAAGATGAAGGAGAACTCTCCTGTGGTGGGTTCTCTGGCAGGCCGGGTGGTGCTGCCGTGTCACTTCTCCATAATGGAAGTTTCTCCTAGCAGCATGACACACAGTTCCTCACTCACAGCACACAGCCCTGTACCTGCACCTCTCCTCACTACTGATGCTCCTCACATTCTGAGACCTGAGGAGCAGCTAAGGATTAAGTGGACCAAGCTTGAGGGAGACAGGGAGAAGGTGGTGCTGGTGGCCCAGGCAGGAGTGGTCAAAGTGGGTCAGGAGTACAGGAGCAGGGTGTCGGTGCCGAGCCACCCACTGTCTGTGGGGGACGCTTCTCTGACGATAGTGAGAGTCAGGGCCAGTGATGCAGGGCTGTACCGCTGTGAGGTGATGCACGGGATGGAGGACACTCAGGACACTGTCCGCCTCAATGTCATGGGTGAGTTACAAACACACACTAACACACACAGTCAATGCAGCTGTTCTTCTGAGGACACTGCCCTGACTTTTAAACATGTGTACAGCCTTTTATATCTACTTTAGGCAAGGGCCTTACTTTTTAAAGACGACCATCTTGCACCTTCCGTGTTTCTACAGTAGCACAAACTGACACATCTTTTATGTTTAGAAACATAAACTTACCAAACAAACAAAGAAAGGAAGCTTCACCCACATTTACCTGATGTATTAAACATGGAAGATGAGGGAAGAAAAAGCAGAGATAGTTGTGCAAGAGTGTTTCCAACCTTTCTAGCAGGTGAAGGCCACTGTAGATCACTGATACACTTTAGAAAGGGAGGGGTGAATGGGGGAATCCTCAGTTTGTTGTATGCAACAGTCTCAACATTAGATGTTAATGCTTAACGCTCTGTTACACCTTAACATTATCACACATCACAAATCACATATGAATCTTATCTTTAAAGCTGCAGTGCATATGTTTTGGTGATTGTTTTGGATGATGTTATATTCTGCCTCTGTTCGAAAAACTTTATAATGACCTGTAATTCCTTCAAATAAATTCAAACTCCCACTCGTTGCTTACGCCACAATCACCGCTCCCCAATAGGCCACAAATGTTACAGTTTTCATTACTTTCTTAGCAACCTTAATAATTATTATTTAATAAACAGTGCTCCTTGTGTTATAGTATTCATAACGTACAGCACTCAGTCAAGTAGGGTGGAATAAGCACTCAAGTTGCGTGAACCCATTAGAAAATAAGTTCAATGTATTGGACATTTGTTTATATTTAAAATGTATGCACTGCAGTTTTAATTAGTTCCTCAGAAATGAGGTTCTGCTTCATTGGGACTTCATGAGGACTACTGATCCTAACAAGGTCAATGTTTGGAATTGGAATCATCACTAACTCTGAAAATTCTGTCTCAGCCCTCTCATCAGCAGGGGTTGTTGTTAAGAACATGTACTAAAGTGGAACCACTTACTCATTGGTCAGTTCTGCTGTTACATTTACTCTTAACATCACTACCTTTTCTGATATGCAACAATCCCTTAATAATTACAAAGCTGCTGGAGCGACACATTTTCAAATTCTTTTGAAAATCCCCCAAAACGACACATGGGAACTGTGGATCTAAAGCTCTTCTGCTAGAAATTGGACAGAACATTTACAGTGGAGACAACATCTATTCAGTCCTATTAAATCCATTAAAACTGATGGACTAGACCGAAGATTTGGCCCTGACACACTGGATTAAATTCAGTGACAGATAATCCAGAGCATTATAGGGAATTAAAAACTGGTCAGCTATTTCAGCTGTCAGCCTCAGACTACATTGTGCATAACTTCTTGTGTCATTAGCTCCTTTATTTTCAGTTGGATGGAAGGATTATTTCTGATTATTTCTGTCCTGGCAGAGCATCAGGAAGATGTGAATCGACGACTGAGCAGTTAAACGGAGATCTGTGTGTCTCTCATAGGGAGCGTCTTTGTGAGGAGGTGCTCAACAAAGCTCTCTGTTCAGTATTAATGTGGAATCTGTGTAAATGACTTAGAAAGAGGCTTGGATCAGTTGACAGATAATGCTTACAGAAGTCTCTGGTGTTTCCACTGGATGAACTGAGGACAGGATCCCTGAAATTGTTGACAGTACCAAAATTATGGAAAGGCTAAAGAAAGTATGTTCCTGATCCCAAGTCTATAAGCTCCTCTGTGAAACACAGTGGAGGTAAATGTCATTGCTTGGGCTTACATGGCTTCTTCTGGGATGGGCTCATTCATCTTAATTGAGGATATAAAACATAACAGGTGGCAGCAACTCAGAAGTCTACAAAAATATTTTGACTGTCAATTTAAAGTAAGATGCAGCCAACCTGATTGGGTGAGCTACTCAGCAAGACAATAACCCAGAACACCCAAACAATCAAGGAGGTCATCAGGGAGAAAAAAGTGGAAGGTTTTAGACTGGCCTAGTCAATCTCGAGACTTAAACTGTAGACTTTTCCCAACTAAAGAGGGGATTGGGAGAAACATACCAAAACAAACAACCGAAAGAAGCTGCTGTGAAATCCCTTCACAAAAGAAGAATGGAAAAAGTTTGCTGATTTAGATCTGTTGCAGACTTCTAGTTATCACAAACATTGTTCATTTTAATCTAATTCTATCTGTTGCTATACTTTTGCTCACCTTAAATTGTGGTGTTCTATCACAAACTAACTATCCTCTAAGTTGTTTAACATACCTCAATGTAAATACTTGGAAATTAAAGCTGAAATACTGTAATCTGTAAAGCGGCCTGTAAACACAAATCTGCTTAGCCAGTTTTCTTCCGGATGTATCAGTTGCACTTGCAGTAACAAAACTTCAGAGGTGTGTGACATAGCATACGACTTTTGGAACCCTTGCTCACAAAGTGGCAGAGGTGTACATCAATTCTGTTGTGCACAGGCTTGCACCGTATGAGCTGTAGTGAGTATAAACCTTCCCTAAACTTTCAAGGGTTTAAAGAACTTTTATTTCATTGTTAATGAATAATCGTAGAGTGAGTTGTCTTTTATCTGGAAGGATGTAGGTTGCTGTGCCGACAGGATGTGAGGGTATGAAAGATGAGTGTTGGAAAATACACTTCACACAAATGTGCTGTATGAAAGTGCAAGTGAATTGGCTAATGACAAAACTGAAGTGTAAAGCAGCTTTAAGTGGTCAAGATTAGAAAAGTGCCACATAAATAGACATTTATGTAAATCAGTCAATTTCATCATGATGTAAATGAAGGGATTTGAGAGAGGGCAACATTTCTGCTCCTGCTCTGGGCTAACAGGAGACTGTGACCAATCATGTGGCAGTTCAGAGAGAGTAAAGGTGTTCCTATTGTCTTTTCTGCTTCAACTACTCTGCATACAGGTCCCCTCAGTTTAAAGATTGTTACTTCAGCACCGATAACAACTTCGTACACAGCAAAGAAATCCAAAAAAAAGCATACATTTTTATTAACAGCCTGTAGTTACTGAAGAACTGATATTGATCGTTTATGGAGTGTGTTGCATTTTTCTCTTGCCATTGTCAAAAAATTGGCAAAAGATTTTCTGTCGCTCAAGGTGCTTTAACTGCAGACTTTCAGATTTAATTTGAGAGTATTGTAGGGATTACAACAGTTGGTATATGTGCCTCCCACTTTTTAAGGGACCAAAAGTAATGTGACAAATTAACAATCACAAATCAAACTTTCACTTTTTAATACTTGGTTGCAAATCCTTTGCAGTCAATTACAGCCTGAAGTCTGGAATGCATAGACATCACCAGATGATGGGTTTCATCCCTGGTGATGCTCTGCCAGGCCTCTACTGCAACTGTCTTCAGTTCCTGCTTGTTCTTGGGACATTTTCCCTTCAGTTTTTTCTTCAGCAAGTGAAATGCATGCTCAATCGGATTCAGGTCAGGTGATTGACTTGGCCATTGCATAACATTCCACTTCTTTGCCTTAAAAAACTCGTTGGTTGCTTTCGCAGTATGCTTCGGGTCATTGACCATCTGCACTGTGAAGTGTCGTCCAATGAGTTCTGAAGCATTTGGCTAATAAATATGAGCAGATAATATTGCCCGAAACACTTCAGAATTCATCCTGCTGTTTTTGTCAGCAGTCACATCATCAATAAATACAAGGGAACCAGTTCCATTGGCAGCCATACATGCCCATGCCATGACACTACCACCACCATGCTTCACTGATGAGGTGGTATGCTTTGGATCATGAGCAGTTCCTTTCCTTCTCCGTACTCTTCTCTTTCCATCACTCTGGTACAAGTTGAGCTTTGTCTCATCTGTCCATAAGGATGTTGTTCCAGAACTGTGAAGGCTTTTTTAGATGTTGTTTGGCAAACTCTAATCTGGCCTTCCTGTTTTTGAGGCTCACCAATGGTTTACATCTTGTGGTGAACCCTCTGTATTCACTCTGGTGAAGTCTTCTCTTGATTGTTGACTTTGACACACATACACCTACCTCCTGGAGAGTGTTCTTGATCTGGCCAACTGTTGTGAAGGGTGTTTTCTTCACCAGGGAAAGAATTCTTCGGTCATCCACCACAGTTGTTTTCCATGGTCTTCCGGGTCTTTTGGTGGCTGAGCTCACCGGTGCGTTCTTTCTTTTTAAGAATGTTCCAAACTGTTGATTTGGCCACACCTAATGTTTTTGCTATCTCTCTGATATGTTTGTTTTGATTTTTCAGCCTAATGATGGCTTGCTTTGTAGATAGTGACAGCTCTTTGGATCTCATGTTGAGAGCTGACTTCAACAGATTCCAAATGCAAATAGTGCACTTGTATAGGGCCAAAAAGATTAGAATTGTGTCGATGTCCCAATATTTATAGACCTCACTGTATGTCAACTTGAGCTCTCTCTCTCTTTTTTTTTAATAGACCATATTAAACATTTCATTTTTCAGTAGCAATAGTGTTTGCTGCACTGTACAAATTCAATTCAATTTTATTTGTATAGCACCAAATCACAACATACATTATCTCAAGGAACTGTACATAGTAAGGCCAAAACCTTTACAATATTACAGAGAGAAAAAAAACCCAGCAGTTCACACAATGAGCAAACACTAGGCATCAGTGGAGAGAAAAAAAGCTCCCTTTTAACAGGAAGAAATCTCTGACAGAACCAGACTCAAAGATGTGTGGTCATCTGCCTTGATCCGGGAGAGGTGGGGGATAGAAAGGGGGAAGAGAAAGAAAAAGAGGGAGGTGAGGGAGAGACAGAAGAGAGAGAGACCAGGTGCAAATATACAACAGTTGTATCAAGTTTAGAATTAGTTATCTCATACTTATACAAATCTGACCGGCACACTTTCACTTTACCATGAAGCAAATATTTTAAAAAAAGTTGTTTCTGCTTGTGTTCAGGTGTCGTGTTCCACTACAGATCGAGCAACAGCCGCTACACCCTGGATTTCCCTGCCGCTGTGGACGCATGCCATCAGGCAGGTGCCACCATTGCCTCACCAGAACAACTGAGAGCTGCTTTTGAGGATGGCCTTGACCAGTGTGATGCTGGCTGGCTGTCTGACCTGTCTGTCAGGTGTGTGTCTGTTCCATACATTTACACAATGACCCTAATTTATAAACAGAAAAGATTGTGCACATAGATTTGAATTTATTAAAGCATCAGTGCATAACACTGCATAACTCTGTCAAGCAATATTATCAGACATGACTGAGGGAGTGTCAATCTGCTGAATGCCGGGTTTTTACTGTTTGACATAAATGAAATTGCTTCCTGTCTGGAGCATGGGATCCTGCTAGGTGACACAGGAATTAAACACTGTTATACTGAGAAACACAGCTGATATACCTAAGGGCTTATCACATGCAATACTGTGTAGAGGAAGCAATAGCTGCTTTTCACTAAACCATAGCTTTGCTGTGGAAGAAAACGATTCAGGTTTCAAATCTAAGCTACTAAAATGAGGAAATTCTTAAAGTAAGACTAACCTAAACAAATCAATTTGTTTTGCTTCATAAACTGTTTCCCAAATTGAATTTTGGATTCCACTGCTGCAGCTGGCTGTATCATTTAGGCACACTTTTCTGGGATAGTGGTAGATTTGTATGAAAATACCATCACTAGGTCTCAGATCTGGAAAGAAATAACTTTCATTTCCTTTGTAGTGAAATGTTGTGTGCTACCTTCTCCTTCCGTCTGCAGATATCCAATCACCATACCCCGTCCTGGCTGTGAAGGTGATCTGATGAGCAAGCCAGGCGTGAGAACATATGGCATCCGACTCCCCACAGAAAAATACGACGTGTACTGCTTTGTAGACAAACTTAATGGTAAATACAGAAGTACAAGTACACATACTTAACAAAAGACTCCCAGGAGAAGCTGTAATAAATCTAGCAATGCAATCAGTCATTTAATTTGTGCCTATCTGTACCATAAAAGTGGATGGAATTCAAACAGGACGTAACAGTTTACTGCTGGTAGCAAAAAGAACAAAAGGAAAAGGAAAATTAGGGCGCTTTCACACCAGAGCTGTTTGGTCAGCTTCAAACGGACCAGAGCTTCCTTGGACAGTTCGCTTAGTTAGGGCAGGTGTGAAAGATCATCTGAACTCTTTTGTGGACCAAACATCAAACTCTGGTTCGCCTGAAAATATAGTTCTTGGTTTGCTTGCAAGCAACCCCTGATACAGTTTGATTACAATGGAAAAGGCAAATGGACTATCCAGTAAACCAAAGAGAAGAAGTGATTGAAATGATTTGTGGGTCATATATGTGATGTGATCACATATATGAAATGTTTAAATCCACACTCGGTGTCTGTAACCACAGCAGCACGTCCTAGTCTCTTTTTTAGTGCTGCTGCATTCTTCTCATGTATGGTGCAACATGCTTGATAGCTTGCTGCCTCTTCTGCTGCTCATACTAAGCAGCTTTTTTTTGTGCTAGTTTCGGGTGAGCAGCTGTTCTATGTGATGTTGTCCAGGCCGTTTGGTCCACTTTGGTGCACTTTCCACGTGAAAGTGCACCAAACCAAATGAAGGTGTGAAAATTTTTGGCATTCCACACCCAATTGAACCAAGTCCCCCAGACTATCATGGGATGAAGATGCCCTTAGCTTCTAGTTGAAGCTTGATATATAATGAGCAATTGCGACATTACCTGGTGACAAAACAATCTGGAAACTATGGTGAGAAGATGCAGGCTTTTAAACAGGAGAGAGTGGATAATGGCAATCAGGGAATAAACTGCAGGTGTGTGAGTGGGAACCAGGAAAAGGGGTTTCTCCAGCCATCCTGCAGGGACAACAACCATTCACACCCACAAACACACCTTCTCACACAGACAGGGAAAACAAAGGAAAAGGAAGACAGTAGGAGAGACAGAGCTTACAAGAGCCAAACAGGAACATGGATGTAGAGAGTATGAATTGACTAACGGGACCACAAATAGAAAATTAAAGAACTGTTCTTTATAAGGTCAAGAATTAATTGTCAAACTGTAAAACTATTCAACGGTACTTTGGTTTAATGCAAAGGAAAACACAACACACCAGAAATTTCTAAAAAAAATTTCAAGTCAGGTAAGAAACACAACTCTAAGCGTCTGACTCTGTGTGTCTGCTCTCTGTGTCTGCTCTGTGTAAAGGCGAGGTCTTCTATCCTCCATCTGTCAGCAATAAGGTCACCTTCCAGCAAGCAAAAGAAGAATGTGAGAAGCATGACTCTGTGTTGGCGTCACCAGGTCAGCTGTTTGCAGCTTGGAGGGCGGGGCTGAATCGATGCGACTATGGGTGGCTGTCTGACGGCAGCGTCCGCTACCCCATCACTGTCCCCAGGCCTCAGTGTGGAGGAGGACAGCTTGGTGTTCGTACGCTTTACAAGTATGAAAACCTAACTGGCTACCCAGACCCCACAGAAAAGCACGGAGCTTTCTGCTTCAAAGGTGAGGGTGAAACACACAGCAGCAACACTGCATTTTTCTGAATCCTGCTTTCTATCCACACATGGCTTTAGACTGCTGTGATCTGTGGGTGTTAAAGGTCGCATGTATAAGAATTAGTGACATCTTTTGGAGAGACTGTAGATTATGGAGTACAATTATAAACATACATGTGAATAAACCTGCTACAGAACTAACAATGTTCAACAATTAGCTAACAGCAGTGCAATCAACAGCTTGAATCAAGTGACTCGTGACTTGTTTTCAGAACTTATCAGGTATAGTCCAACTTTCTTCGGATGACATGCGGGACAGTGGTCTCTGCAGTTCTCTTCCTTCTGTTATTCTCCACTGCAGCTAAAAATAACTGCTGTGAACTAATGTAAGTAGCTGTTCTTGAGGGCCCTCCTCTTACTTTTAGGCCTCAGACAGTGTGGGGAAATCTCTAAAACATTGCTTTGCACTGCTTTTCCTGAGGAGATGATTTAAAACAGTGTTTTATAGTCCTTTTGGCTTGTGTCCCCGACAACTGAAGCAACGGCTGTCATGAAGCTGTGGGATTTTCCTTGGCTCGGACTAAGTTTGAGATTTTGGATTTAAGTCAGTGTGACTGAGTGAAACTGTCTCTGAGATAAATCTGGCAGAGAGTATATTCTGTTCTTTCTTCTCCTGCCCTTCAGATTAATGTTTTTATTAATATACAGAATCTATCATGGACAGACATATTTAAATATGCTTTATACAGCTGGGTATGTTCAGACTCAATGATTTCCTAACTCCTACTTTTATTATTGGCACAAATAAAAGTTCTTCTAAGAAAGTCTAGCCACTCAGCAGCCATCTTGGTAATACCTCCTGCCAAATATTAGGGTCAAAGAAGGAGACCAGCGTTCTGTCTAAACAAGCAGACAGAGAAATAAAAGATTAGACGGAGATTCATGTTTTGACTTTTAGGGGTAGCTGTGGATAAGTGCTAGTCTGGGTTGTTCTTAACTGGAAGGTTGTGGGTTTCCTCAGTCCCATTAGTCTACTGCTGATGAGTCCCTGGGCAAGACTGGGCAAGTTGCTGTAGGAATGGTGTGAATGACACAACTGTACAGTAAAACAGCTTTCAGTGGTCATCAAGACTAGAAAGGTACTCATACAGACCATTTTCCATTTTAAACATTGTGTGTTAGAATTTGTTAGAATTAGCAAATGTTGAGACTGCTGATTGTAACAAAAGGAGGAATCCTACACTCTCTCCTCCCATGCCTAAGCATGCCAGGTAACTATAGTTTTCCTTTACAAATCAGAAAGGATGTAGTTCTTCCTTTTTAATATTTCACTTCAAAATTCAAAAAACACACTCTTGCTTTGTAAAAACATGGTGGCACAAGATGGGACCCTCCATAAAGCAAGGCCCTTGATGGATAAATAAAATTCATATTCTTGCTATGAAAACCAAACAGTTATGCACTTATACAAACTTACATATGGGTCCTGTATTCAGTTTTGCTAACGAAACCTTGCACATTGGACCATTAATGGTGGGTTGCTCCTAAACACTACATATATAGAATCTATTCAAGGTCCTAAATGCAACATTTGAAAGATTTGAGGAAAAAAATACCACCTTACCACCATAGTAGTATGTTATGTCACATTGCTCTGTATGTTGTTACTGAACCTGTTTTAGTAGCTTGAACACTCTACCGTCATGCCATGTAAAATATTAAGAGTCAACTAGTTCCACTTGAGGACAATAATAGGCACAACAAGTAATGAGCAAAGAGTGGACTCAGAATCCGTAGGAGGGATTATATATCCCATATGGCTTGGGAACGCCTTGGAGTCTCCCAAGAGTGGCTGGGAGGTGTGGCAGGGTCGAGAGAAGTCTGTTGCTTTGCTTGCTGCTCTCATGACACACTCTCAGATAAGCAAGTAAAAATGAATGCATGAGAGAATTAATGATCTAAAGACACTGATGCTAATAACAATTGCAAGCTGTTCTTACATGTGAGACACATGTAAGAACAGCTATAATAAAAGCGACAAATTACATGTTATATGACAGGAAATACAAAGCGATACAACTAGAGGAGGGAGGTGCAGGATCATAATTTAAAAGCACATTTAAAAATGTGTCTTTTGAGAATGGTTTTAAAAGACAGTAGTGAGGTAGAGTTTCCAAACTGGTGGGGTGTTTCAGAAGGAGGGGCAGCAATGGAGACAACGGTCCCCTCAGTGCTTGAGGTAGAATTATTATTTTATTATTTATTATTAACAATGTTAACATAAAACCACTTGAAATGTTACTTGAGGCAAAAGGTGAACAAGATTCAGAATAACAGCAGACTCAATGTAGGGTAACAATGCTTTTGACTGATTTTCCTCCAAAAGTTCAAATCACTGACACATACATGACGAGTGAAGTCACCAGTGTTGAGTTGTGTGACGCACAAACACGCCACGCTGTACTGCCTTTTAAAAGCAGCTGAGAGAGAGGCGGTAATACAGGGGGATGAGAAAGTGCAGACATTGTTTTCAACGAAATAAGAAAATCCCACTGCCCTGTTTATGGTGTGGCACTTTTTGTTTTTTATGAGGGGAAAAACCCACTCTCTCACTCACAGAGATACTGCAGAAGTGGGACAGGTCCCTAATGCATCACAGCTGGAGCCTGCCCAAACACACACACACAGAGGGTGGGAAAGAGGGGGTTTGCAGAAATTGTTCTCCTGTAATTAAATGGTTTAGGTTTTTAAATATGTGGTCATACAAGGTATTCATTCATAGTCAGCACTCACTTGGCTATGTGCACCCCTAGTGTGCCACCATCACCAGAAGCCAGCTTGACATCACTAAAAACACGGCTGCCAGTGGGGACACAAAGAAAAAAAATTCAGTTAATTACCAAAAGGTTCATCCAATAAAATACACACCCTCTTAAGGTTATGATATTTTAAGATTGCATTCACAGCCTTTTCCTCACTATAAGACAGCCATTTTTGAATTTGTGTCACTATGCAAAGCGAACACTCTCCACACTGAGTCTATAGAGAAAATCAGTGATTTAACATCACAGCACACAGGAGTGGTTGATGATAAATTCTTTCATTCTGATTTACCTTAGTGACACAAATTTTTTCAACCTGGGCCCTATGTTTATAAATGTAGTATATGTGAATGACACCTTCATAATTGGTCCAGAAGTTAGGTTCGGATGGCATCTGCGACAGGCTGCAGTGTAATCTTGTGGGGCAATAGCACCATTCTGAGTTATATTCATAAAAGGTACTTGTTTTCACCAATAAATGGCTCAGATTGTTATAGTTTGGTTAAAAGACTGGTGGGGACACTGCACCGCTGTGTTGCTAGAACAGCACATCCTTCGTCTTATTAGTGACTGCTGCGGTGTTTTCTGCTCTGCTGTGTTCACTGGTGCTTGTAAAATCAACTCACTCACTCTCGCTCTCCTCTCACAGTATTCACATTCACATACATTGTCCTTCTAACATTGGTCGGGACAATCTGGCTTTTTCCACATATCTTCCCACCGTCTATACGCAAACCTACGCCTTGGGTACGTGTGCGCGCTTGTGCTAGTCGAACGACTGAACCAATTATAAAACCTTTTGTAAGTATCCTTCACATACGCACTCACACTTACAAACACAGGGCAAAAAATACCCGAGTTCCCCTTTAATAAAAAAGATTACTCGTAGACCAGCAGCTTCTGTGTTCTCATGAGTTGATTGTTTCTATGGACTTTGGTGTGGAGCAGTTTACAAACTCAGATTTTCAATGCTTATGGCAGTGTGCTGGTAGGGTGCATAGAGAAGTCAGCGGTGACATACAACATAAAAGAAAAAATCTGAACCATCCCTTTAACATAATCATCAAAAAACACTCAAAGACACAAACATGTGGGAACTGATTGATTGCTTTATAGATTATATAATCACACACAGTCACATGTCTGGCAGTATAAAGGTTCTTCCTGGACCTGATAGGCTGTGTGGTCTTCTGCCAGGCATTAAGTGGAGTGGCAGAGCAGCAAGAGAAAGTTAGTGTACAGTAAAGTGACAGTGTGAGGACAGACCCCAACCCAGCCAGACAACTTCATCTTGCCAAACACATGACATCATATCTGGGTAGGACCAGGGTCTCCTTCATGGTGTGAAAGAACAGAACAGAGTATAATGGATCTCCAGAGTCCCAGGCCTGTAAGCAATAAACAGTGTTTTCATATATTGGAGGGAGAGGTGTTTTCTCAGGTAGCAATTCAACAATATAAAATGTGCATCTTGACATACATATGAAAACATTTAATGTTCAAGAGGCCAAAGTTGAGAGGGTCAATAAAGCATATCCACAAGCAAATGACATTGATTAAAGTGCACAGACATAAAATGCATATGTGCAATGTAATGTAAGTCGACATAAATTCAACATAAATTCAACAATCAAGTGAAGAAATTCTCCTATGCAGTTTTGACAGCCCACTGCTCCCTCTCTTGAAAATGTTGAAAATGACCAATCAGACGAAAGGCCATAGTTTTCTTTGTTAAAAGTTTGAATGTATGAGAACAAAAACGTGCAATGGGTGTGTACGTGATGTCTCAACCAAAAGGATGGAATTTGCTCATTCATACTGTATGTTTTATTGTCCCTCTTGCTGTTTGATGTACATCTGACACCATAAAAAACATGTTTTGTTAGGCTGCTGGGACCTTGACCTTTGTCAAACCAATCTGTTAGACCACACAAACATTTGTATCCGAAAGGGATAATTCAAGGAAAAAGGATGAACCACTTAACAAAAGGGTCAACTCATACAATCTGTAGGGCTGCAGGGGTGAATCGATCAGTTACTCAAGCAAGAGGAACTCAAATTTGCACTTATTACTTAAGTAAATGTTCATAGCTACGTTCCATTTCTTTCAGGAAAAAAAACATGGAAGGAGAGAGGAAAAAGGGAACCCCAATTACCACTCATTCCTCTCCATTCATGTGAAGGGTAGTCAATTATGTCCCATTTATTTAAGCATTATGTCAGTGACAAAGTTCCAAGTCAGTTCAAAGTCTGCTGTTTACTCTCTACATGAACACAGCACCTAGGTCCACACAAAGCAGTGTATTGTATGTGTGATTGGGAGTTTTGTTTCATGTCTTTTCTCATATGGTATATATATTCCGCATAATGTGATAGAAATCTTTGCTCTCCATCACAGACTATTCTGAAGAGGTTCTTTTAATCACAAAAGCTTGTGTTCAAAGTTGTGAACAGTGTGTGTTTAGAATAGAGGGTTCAGGTTTTAGTGGGAGAAATATGTTTCTTTTGAGCAACATTTCAATCTGCTCTGGTCAGATTCAGTTGTGATACCACCTGGGACTGAAATGGTTTCATGTGAGACAAGGCTGCCTTTCCTTTTTTATCTCGCTGTAACCTAACGGCAATGTGACAGCTGAATGATTAGCATTTTCCAGATTGCACCCTTTTCTTTTTTTAATGAGTCATAACAACACTGATCCACTGCACAAACATTTTTTTTTTGGCTTTAACTCTTTTCCAAAGAGTCAGACTCCTGCTTTTGTATATTTTAGCTCACTCTTGACAAATTAGGTTATAATTTAGATTGCTGTGGGTCATTCTCAAAACATACCACTTTCTGCCCATTTAAGCACTGGCTGTTATTAACATGAAATGTCTCTGTAGTTTTTGGCAGAAACTACTTGAAAAAATGTTTTGTGTGGGATTCATACCCAGTCAGACATTAGAAATGTGATTTTTACACTACTTATCAGTGATGTGATATAGAACACTTTAGTTGTGACTCACTGTTCTGACTAAGATGAAATACAAAGTGGTCATGATGTAAACATGTGTAACTTAGATCTCTCAGTACTGGTTCATGTAGACCTGTAGCAGTCAATCACATGATGTCCATACATTCCATGTTATGGTATATAGTCAGTTTGACTCAAAATGGGACTTTAATTTACAAATGGGTATCATGCTATATTGAAGTAGACCTTACACTAGTGACTGAGAAAATGTTTGAACCAGTGGTTCCTCTAATGCCATGCCAATTTCCTTTTGACCTCTCAGTACAACAAATAATAACTTAAATTTTAGGTTGTAATCTGAAATAATTCATGGTTTACTTTTTAAATGAAGAATTTATCATAAAATTTATCATACTTTTTTCTGATAAGAGGTTCATAGTTAAAAGAAAATGGTAGCTCTCTGTTCTGAAGACAGCTGTCTAAATCATTGTAAAGTAAAGCTGCTTTTGGTGGCTGTTTTGGTGCATTCTATTTAGGGTCCAAGTGCACAATGTGTGGAGGACCCTATTGAAACTGCTCTGTTTATTATTATTATTATTATTATTATTATTATTATTATGTTCCTTCTTCGATCGCATTTTTGAGGGCCTAAACATGTTCAAAAAATGAAATATTGCGAACGCTTCAGACCTGGTGAAACATTACGTCTAAAAGTGGTTTGGTGAATGGGCGTCAAAAAATGGTAGTGGAAGATGCTAACAAGTGACGCAAAAAACTTTAATCAGGTCAAGTGGTGCCAGGTTTAACGTAGGTGAACAAAATGGGGGTCTAAACCCAACAGGAAGGCAGCCATTTTGGTTTGAATGCCAATTCTGAGCCGATTTTGGCGATTTTACACCTCTGGTTTTGGAACGAACTTGTCCTACAGCTTTTGTGCAATCATCTTCAAACTTGGTTGAGGTCACTGTGGACAAGTTGAGGATCTAAAGTTATTGAAAGTTTTTCTTAATGTTGCATGGCATATAAGGGGTGGCAAAGTTCAAGAAAATTTAGATTTTTTGCCACAGGTAACAAACACTAATAACTTTGTGATGGCAGATGGGAACTGAACCAAACTTACTGGAGTCAGAAAACACGACTTATTACAGTTTTTCACGCTGCTCCAATAGGAATTATCGTATCCACCTAAAACTTCATATGTGACATCAGAGACAAGTCTTGAACACGTCTGCAAGAGATGACCTCCAAACAGGAAGTGGAACATCCAAAACAGGAAGTGAACTGGTAATTAGCCATACATTGACCAATCAGCAAGAAACTTGATATGTGAGACAAGAGAACTGCCCTGACCATGTGTATGATCATGTGCTTGACCAAACAGGAAGTCTCCCATTTTAAACATGAAGTGACATGTAACTTTGCCGTACTTTGACCGATCTGAACAAAACTTGATAGGTGAGACAAGATAACTGTCCTCAATACGTTTACAGACATGAACTTCACGCAACAGGAAGTCAGTCATTTTAAACAGGAAGTGAAATGTAACTTTGCTGTACATTGCCTGATGTGAACGAAACTTCATATGTAAGACAAGGGAAGTGACCTGAACATGTTTTTGGATATGGCCATGACACAACAGGAAGTGAAATGTAACATTGCTATATGTTGACCAATTGGCTCGAAACTTTGTAAAGGCGTTGAAAGTAACAAGTACCGCGAGTGGGCTGAAGAACCGTTCAGAACCGCTTGCGGTACTAGTTATTTTTGTACTTGAAACTCTGAATGTCGGAGGTAAACTCCAAAATTGCTGCCACCATACAAACACTTTGACTTTTCTACTTTTACTAGCACTTCTGTCAAATTTGTTTCACATTAAATCACTTGTACACATAGTACTAAATTTTTAAACCTAGACATGTTGCGACAAAACTACTTGCGTGGGCAAAATTCCATGTAGCTTTGTCTCTGACTTTTCCAGTAAAACGTGGAGACCTTGGGGCTGAAGTCACTCTTAGTTCCAACTTCTGAGTTCTGACATAAATGCCATAAAAGCAGCCGTTCTCCCTGAAACACCTCATAAAAACATTCACCAAAGTACCTTACAGCCAGACAGAACCGCCTCTTTGTGGAGTTCTGGCTGCTGGTTGGATAAAGTTTTGTGAGATATTGGAAACATTTCTCATAGATTTAGTGTCTACAGACTGAGACACTCATCACTAAGCAAACACAGATTTGATTTGTTTTATGCTGATTTGTATTTTACTGACAATAGTTTTCAGTAGAAATGAGCAGGCATTTCATTACACTGCTGATTCACATGCATCTCCTTTGGAATCAACAGCTGCAACAGCAATATTATCTGTATCCGCTGCACACAGACATGCAGATAGACTGAGGCCAAGCTGTTCAGCCAACATACTAACAGGCCTGAATAAAACACTACTCTAAAGAGTAGCATGCTGTATATATATTTTTAAATATCCTTATCGGGAAATGTGTTCCAACAGCCATAATATGCATGGTTAAAATCTGTTTAAAAATATTAATGAATATTTTCAGAGATATAATTATTTGAGGCTGTCAATTGATTGATAGCATTAACATGTATAATTACAGTCTTTGCTGTGATGACGCACATACTTTTGTCTTAATAATGATGTGTGATGTGTGACAGGTTAATAATGATGGGTGTGATGATGCATAATGGCCTCATCTTCTTCTTTGGATGGTGTGGTGACATTCATGGTCAAATTAAGTTGCCAAAGAAATAAACAAAACACTGCTTTCTTCATTACTTAAACTTTTCCATATCATGTTTAAAATTAAAAATTATTCACACATATTGTTGTCAGCAGTAATAATTATGTTTTTAAATCTTGCAGTTTTCATGCATGACATATTTAAAAGGTTATGCATGATAACTGGCACAATGAATGCAATTGGCTTCACTCTCTGGACCTGGAGAATACATCAAATTTTACACAATCTATTGTTACATATCATCAGTGATTTCATTAAAAGAAAGAACTGACACAAACTTTTTCTGCTCTCCCTCTTACAGCCACACAACCAGAGCTGACGACCGTAAGTCCAGTGACGACTCGATCTGCAGACAAACCTGAAGACTTTGAACATGACCCGCACACTACAACACCATGGCCACTAATAGAACTTGAGAGAGGTGAAATTCAAAGAGGAGCCAAGTTGGCAGCATACTCACCAACAGAGAGGCCACATATAGCCTCACCAGACCAACAAACAGCCACCCACTCCTTGCCTCACACCACTGCCTCCATCACCCCTACCACCATCTTAGATAACTATGATGATATTCAACTATTTGACATTAACCAGGTACAGGCAGTACCAGAAGGAGACTTTTTGGTCCCCATAGCACTCCCTCCTTTACCCACCACTCGCTCCCAGACCTCACACCTTGACATCTTCCACAGAGAAGAGGAGGGAGGGCAGACAGGATCAGGCCGGGGTGAGGGTGGTGACAGCAGCCGGGGAATCAGTAGTGATGACAGCTCTGGTGGGGCAGAGGTCAGGGCAATGGTGACCCCCACAATGTTGAGGACAGAAACTGTATCAAGACCAAGCCGGCTTCAGGAAAAAAACATGGGGTCAATGGAAGCTGTGGAAACCACCTTGAAACCATCACAGTTTCCAGAGATGACAACACGGCAGGCAGATACAGAGGTTGCCACCCTAGAACCAGGCCATCCAGTGGGTAGTGGAGATGTTGGGCTTCAACATCCTGCTGTGGTTTTTAAAGATGATGTCACATCTGGATCGATGCAGATACTTGACATTTACCAATCACTGGCCATTCCTGGAGATGATCAGTCTACCGCCAAACCCCCATTTCATCTCATCATTGTTAATGTGCAGAGCCAGAATCAATCAGGTGAGCAAGATGTTTGGTTGTTCTCTAGTTTCCTTCATGTTGTTTGGTCACTCATAGGTGATTTCACACAGTGTCACTTTTTCCAAGAATCAACCTATAGCATGTCATTTCTCCTAAGATATTCAAAAATCTAAGGTGAAGCTGTGCTGCAACCTCCTCTGCTGGATCATGGAGTAATTACTCCTGATGGTCAACTAGAGTTAGTTTGTTCGTGAATGATTCGTTCAAAGGAACGAATCATTTAAGTGAACGAAGTGAACTGAGTCACTTACTGAAACTGCTGAGCTCTGCTTTGACTCGAGTCTGTCACGGGTAGCCGGGAGGGGCAGGACTCCGATGCAGACAGGATGAGAACAGATGATGAGCTTAAGCAGTTTATTTAACTGTCACAATTTAGAATGCGCGGGGGGGGGGGGGGGGGGGGGGGGGGGGGGGGGCGGCGGGGGCGGGGGGGGGGGAGCCGGGGGGGGGGGGGGGGGGGGGGCCGCTCCGGCGGTGGTGCGCTAACCCCAGTGGTGTGGCAGTGAAACGGCAGACAGTGAATCTTCGTAACAGCGAGCAGTGCAGCAGGACATCAAAACAGGCAGTGAAATACTTCCGTGAACGGGCACGTTCAGGCTCTGAGGAGAGCAGAAAACGGTTAACCAGGAGGCTGGAAACACTGAAATACATAAACTACAGCCAGGACGATACGTATACCACATGTAGAGCTGACAACGAACTGGCGATGACTCCTGGGAAATCTGGAGCTTAAGAAGGCCGTCACTGATTGCCGGCAGGTGTGTTGCAGCGCAGGTGAATGAAGGAGTCACAGCCGGGAGGGGAGGGGGGAGGCGGAGCAGGCTCATGACAGAGTCAGACAGGAGCCAGTAGCAGCAGATGAGAGAAAGTGATTCGTTCACTCAATACAGAGTCATAGACACATATTGACCGAATCACTCACTCAGTGAAGGAGTCTCCGTGTGTCCCAGCTAATGCAGTCAGCGTAAGATGTTAAAGCGAGAACATAAAGACACACAGTCTAGTTCCCCGTTGTGTTTTCTCAGTAAACACAAACTTATATGTTAGGCTGGTCTGTAATGAGAGGACACTGTACATTAATTAAATTAAATGAACTTCACTCAGGCAATTAGGAAACTAATAGATAGATGTAATAAGTAAATTAGTAAGTAATTGTATGTTTCAAGTCAGTAGATAATGTAAAAATTCCATACCTAACAAACGCAGGAAAATGTTTCTGTGATTTTTTTAATGCAAGATTTAATTATATTTATAAGTGCAGCACTCTGATACCTTTCACAGTTTCCACTGCATGTTTGTTGAAACCTATAATATGACAAAAACTGCGGACTGAGACAGATCCTCTCACTGCAAGGAAACAGTTCACGAACAAATTGATCACGTGATTCTTTCGTTGGGAGGAAACAGTTCGCAAACAAATTCATCATGTAATTCTTTTGTTGGGAGGAAACGGTTCGCAAACAAATTCATCACATGATTTGTTCGCTTACTGAAAGAGTCAGCAGCCACATGCCACAAACCACTTTACTGACTGAACCTAAGACTTTGAGTGAGTCAGTGGTTTAATTATGTGTTCATCTACAACATTTACCCAGGAAATTTTAAAAATCTTATTATTATTTAACAGAGGAGACTGGTGTATTTAACTGACTAAAGCCAGTGACAGTGAGCCTAATCACAACCCATTCAGCTCCTAGTTCCTCTCACAGTGGGGAAACAGTACGTTAACTGGTTCTTCAGTTAATGAGTCAGCCCTCACCATGTACCTACTGGTAAGCTGACTGAACTTAATATGTGCACCCTAAGTGAATCAGTGGCTTAAACTGTCATCCTCAGCAAATCCAGAAACAATGTCTATTCATGCCGAACTGTAGATCACTTTAAAAGAAGCAAAACCCCTGAAAAAACATGTTAATCACCAATGTTTTTTTTCCTAAAATCCTAACATTTAACAGTGGAGTCTGGTGTATTTAGTGAAAGCACTGCCGACAGCTGGCGACAGTGAGATGAATCACAACCTGTTAAAAATGCAGCGGGCATTTTGGGGTTTTTAATTCAACACAATCAAACTATTTTATGTTAAAATACTCAACAGATGTTTAGTTCATCACAATTACAAGCAATATAAACAGCATATATGGTTAATATTTGCCCTTTACCTTTGCTAGAACACATTTATGAATTATAGTGCTACTCATTTTTTGTTTGTTTTTTAATAAAATATAATAAATAAAAGAAAATCAATTATAATCAAGATATGAATAAAAAACAACAAATCCACCCAATGATTTTCATAACTATTGATTTTTATTTAGCTGAAATTCATTAGAAATTTAACCCATGTTTACACAACACAAGCTTAATACATACAGTAATCATGACCGTCTAAACAACACATCAGCCCCATTGAACATGTTTCATACCAACCAATTACATTGGGCCCAGGGTTGTAAAACCCAGCAAGGCAGTGCACCCACTTGTCCCACACTGTGCTAATGTCAGCTATATTGTTTCTCTGTCATCATGTCAATGTGTCTGTCATCCCAGACACATTGTTGCACACAGAAGTTTTCTGCATCCCACATGGATTCTGTGGATTCCCCTTTGGACCTGATAACTCCAGTAAGAACCTCAAAATAGACATGTGGGATTGGTCATCTCCTTCTACTTCTCTCAAAAAGCAGGCCTTCCTTCTAAATTAGTGCAATCCAGAAAAATGGGTGAAGGTTATGGGCAGGAACACAAAACTAGCTTGCTAATTCACTCACTCACTCACTCACTCACTCACTCACTCACTCACTCACTCACTCACTCACTCACTCACTCACTCACTCACTCACTCACTCACTTTTATATTTATACTGTAGCCACTTAACAAAATGACACTATTAGTAAGAGCTTCTCCAACTTAAAGATCCTGGAAAGTGATAAAAATATCTCTTGTGACTTTTTCAGCTCACAGAAAATTGTGCTAGTAACCACCTTACCACATTTGAGTGATTAAAAATATCACTGTTTAAAATTTAGGTTTAAAATAAATCATATTCTGCTCCGAGTCTGTGGGGATGTGGCCACTGCAGCCATTGCACACCCACACACACATTTGGTTTGAGAATATCTTTATAACTCACAACCTAAAATAAAACTCAGTCACAATGATATTAATATCATTAGTATTTCGTGTACATGTTATACCTATTTCATGGCCACAAATAAGTCATGTGTGGGGCTCCATAAGCAAATCTGTGTGATTAGCTGCTTCCTCCTTTGGTAAGCTTGTGTCACTGACATAAATTGGAATGAAGAATTGCAAACCCTTAATTTATAAGCAACACGTTTAAACTATTACTGCCACGTAACACAGTCACTTGATCTTGGAGTGAATGTCATTTGTATCTATCCCCATTGCAGACAATTGCCATATCTTAAGTGGGTGATAAAGGGTTTTTAATCAATGCAGAAATGGCCCCTATACTTATTCTAGAAAGAAGTTGTAACGGTAACAGTGCTCGGGAAGATGGCTCATGCTCTTCTGTGACAACATGGTGTGTACAGGCCGGGTACACACCATGTCTGTCATGAATGTTTGTGTACAGGCCGGGCGCCTGTCTGTCCTGAATGTTTGTTTGTACCGGCAAAATGACAAAGTACAAGTATTTCCTTTTGTAACCTTCGTGATCTTATCACTACTTCTGTTCTGTCAGTGCTTCGGAAAAAACATGGCAATTGGTGACAAGCTACTCACCTATAGCAGAGAAGAACTGCTGTTCCTTCGGAACTCCCCTCCGAGCCACACCAAACCAGTCATACTACTGGATAGAGAGGTAAGTCCAAGGAAAAGGGGCAAACGTGGAGGAATCCAGCCGACAGAGAAGATGTCCCTTTAAACCACCTCTGCCATTCTGGTTAATGTCCGATCCCTACGTAACAAGATGGACCTGTTGTATGCCCGATGCCGGCTGGAGCAAGCCTTTAGGGACATTTGTATCATTGCCCTAACAGAGGCCTGGCTGGATGAGTCTGTACTAGATGAAGAGGTCGGTCTTGATAACTTTACCATCGTCAGGTGGGACAGAACAATAAACTCAGGCAAAATGAGAGGAGGGGGAGTGTGTCTATACATCAACGACCGATGATGTAATAATATAAAAGTTCATCACAAAGCATCTACCCAAGACGGAACTGCTTACAGTATCACTACATCCCTACTATCTTCCACAGGAATTCCCTGCAGTTGTAGTTACCTGTGTATACAGTCCACCTGACACCAACTACAACAAAGTGGCGGAGGTGTTAGCGGGAGAAGCTAATTCTATGCTAGCCAGATATCCCGGTGCCCCTGTTTTTATTATGGTGGACTATAACAATTGCAGACTGGATCGTACTTTGCTGTCCTTTCAACAGTATGTGGATATACCAACACAAAGGGAAGACTTATTGGATCTTTGCTATGGGAACATAGCAAATGCTTTCCGTGCCCGCTCATACCCTCCGCTCAGACTTGCGGACCACAACATGATCTGTTTACTTCCAGTTTACGGTTGTGAGTTAAACCACAGATCTACAGCACACCACAGTGGATGGAGGATGCCATCGCACAACTCCAGGGTTCTCTTGCATGTACAGACTGGGAGATTTCTGAGGACGATCTGGATCATAAAGTGTCCACAGTCACAGACTATATTAACATCCCGGTGAAAAAAATAATAAAATACCCCAATTCAAAACCCTGGATTACACCTCAGTTGAGAAGTAGCTTGAAAGAAAAATCTGTGGCCTTCAAGCTTAAAGACTGGAATGCTGTCAGGGCAGCAAATCGGTCAGTAAGGAGCGAGGTCCTGAAGGCAAAGCAAACATACCAGAAAAAGATGGAGCAGGAATTTAGCAACATGAACACCAGAAAGGCCTTTCAGAGGGTGAAAACATTAACAGGAGGTAATGCCAGGCCTGAACAAGCAATAACAATGGAGCTGGGAAATAATTTGAACACATTCTTCAACAGATTTGACACTCAAGATTGCACTGAAGAGTTTCTTAAAGAACTGAATGATATACCCCCAGTGGAGTCCCATATCACAGCTCCCTGTGATATGGGAAGTGCGGTCCCAGCTGAAATGGTACAAGCCCGGGAAATCCCGGGTCCAGATGGTATCCCTGCCAGGGTACTGAAACACCTGTGCATCTGAACTGGCACCTGTAATTTATCCCTCTTTTGTGAAACATATCAGACCTGCAAGATTCCTGCTCTCTGGAAAAAAGCCACTATTATCCCAATACCTAAGAGACCCCGACCAAAGGAATTCAATGATTTCAGACCAATTGCACTAACATCTCTAATCATGAAATGTCTTGAGCATTTGCTGCTCAGAACTATTTTACCAATCATCCGAGAGCAATTGGATCCTTTTCAGTTTGCTTACAAGGCCAGGAGGGGGACAGAGGACACTGTGGCCTGCCTGCTGCATCTCCTCTTGGAACACCTGGACACTCCTGGCACGTTCTTTGCAGATTTCAGCTCAGCTTTCAATACCATACAACGGCATGTTCTGATACCGAAATTACACCAACTCCATGTTCCACCCCAGCTGATTCATCTAATCCACGACTTCTTATCCAACAGACAGCAGACAGTTCGGACCAGCAGTACAACAACAGCTCCACTTATTTCCAACACTGGAGGGATGTGTGTTAAGTACTTTCTTGTACACACTCTATACAAATGACTGCACCAGCCCATCGCTCACTACAGTGTACATAAAATATGCAGACAACACCACCATACTGCGACTTCTTAAGGACAGCACCTCCCTTGCACATTATCAGAACTCCAAAGAACACTTCACCAAATGATGTCAACATAACCACCTTCAACTTAACTTTAAGAAAACCCAAGAAATTACTTTTGGTATCACTACATCTCACCCCACCATCATTGACAATGCCACAATTGAAACAGTCAAGCATTTTAATATTTGGGAGTCACACTTGACAATAAATTTAGTTTTGACTCATACACAATGGACATTCACAAAAGATGCAACCAAAGACTCTTAGTTAGTTATCCACACCTTCTGTTAATGTATAAAAGTATCATTCAGCCAATCCTTCTGTACTGTTCACCCTGTTTTATGACAATGCTCACAGTCAAAACCCGGAACATGTTCACTAAATTAACCTCCATAGCAGCTAAAATCATCAGTCTTTCCACTCCCAACCTCACACAGTTAAACATTAAGGCCATTATACGCATCGCAGTTGTTTCGTATCCCCTCTGTGCATGGGTCTGAAACTACAGCTCATTAATGTAACAATGTTTGTCTTTCAGACAAATGATAACGCACTTTTCTTGCGTTGTCGGAGACTTTACAGTAATCCACTCCACTTGATTTTTTCTTCCTCTGTTGTCTTTATATAAGAAACAGTCAGTGGTTTGTTGACTTTGTGTTCATGTGCTGACAGATACTTATACATTCACACACACATTGCAAGGCCAGATGTGGAAAGTTATGAAGTCAGTCAAGTCCACTTGGCCAGTTTTTTAGCTTTGTCTGAGGACAAAAAACAAACTTTCTTTGAGAGTGAATCCAGTGAGTGAGCTTCTGCTGGATGCAGTGCCTCATGTGTATTGTGCGATGGTCAAATTGAATTTGCGAACTCATAATCACAACATGCAAATTGTACAGAAGACATCTTGAACTTGGAGCTTTCATAAAACATAGCTGCGAATATGGTAGGCGATTTTTCAAATCTGCTAGTCCCATGAACGCAGTAAACAACTCCCATCTGAACAGGGCATATTTATAAACAGGGTCTGGTGTTTCCTGCAGTAATCAAATGCAACTGCCAGACCGGCTACCAAAACAGGCCCAATATAAACACACAGTGTGACATCACTTTCTGCTCAACACATGGGTACTCTTCCATATATTTACTTGGGTAATATTTGGCAGAATGTTGTATATTGGGCCTTAAATATCTGTAGAAAACATCACAAACAAATCACAGAGTGTTGACCTTTACTTTTGTTTTAGATGACTTTTTTGGACGACCCACAAAACAAGTAACACTGTATTCAGAAATTTACCTCACAGACAAATTACAAAACAACAACATGCACATACCTCAGGGGCCACAAAGCTGGAGCCTCTGGTCAAAGTGACTGCTATTTCTATTTCTTCCTGGAAAGTCAAAGAACTCAGTAAAAACATGTATACACTGTTCATCTCGATTTACTAAGTAAATGTTTTATCACGTGAGGCTCACCAGAGCAAGTCTCTTTTTTTACAACTTGTGGAGACATTATTTGAAGGTTAAAATACTACACTGTGTGGCTTGAAAAAGTACCTTCATTTACTTTGTACCTGTAACCTTACAGATGACATACATACAGGAGTTGTCTGTATGTTTCGTGCGGTGGAACCATATTAAATAATGTTACTAGTGTTACAAAACACATGATCAAAAATTTACACAATGTTTTAATGTTAGAATAACATGTTGCAAATGGTAATAATCACACGATTTGATAAGAGGTCCAACGAAAGAAGCTTGGATGTAACTTTTTGCACTTTGTGCAAAAGTGTAGCCTGCTGTTGCTTATAAGCTTTGGATGACATGGAAACTCTAATGACACAATTATCCTGACTAAAGTAATTTTAAAAACAATTTTAAAATAATATAAAATCATACCACATTGCCCCCTAGCTACTGTTATGTGTATTATTATATCACCGATGCCTTGGTGTTTTTCATTAAATGTGCACTCAAGTCAACTCACAAACCACAAATTGTCCACAAGGGTTTTTACTCTAATCTGTACAAGGCTTTCTCTTCCATCAGACCCTTTGTTACCACCACTGGTCGATCATCATGGACAGCAAATCCTGTTTGAATTTAAATAAAAAACAAGATTGTTTTTTCAATTGCTTTTCTTGTTTGGTCTGACTTTAAACTCTTGTTTTTGCTTTTCTCTAGTTGATCATATCCTGGAAATTTTGAACCAGCCCATGAACAGAATGGATGGTGCCCAGGGGCAATTTCCACAGATCACTGACTTTTCACATATTACCAGTGAGGCTGTCCAATTCAGTGGAGACACAGGGGTTCTCGAGTCTATGCCCATCAACCTGCCCCCAACTGTCAGCTTTGTCAATGGAAAACATGAGGTAATCTGATGATTTGTAGGATTAATAAAGTTTATTCTTATCAATTTTTTTTTTTTTTTAGTTTTTCCATTGATTCTATTCGTAATGTCATATCACATTTGTTTGGTCCAGAAACAAAAACAGTCAGACAAGACAACTTGTGAATTCCAGAGCAGCTCATCTTCTGCCGCTTAATGCTTAAATTTTTGATGGTGGGTGTGGCTAATGCCTAGTTATGGAGTCAGCTTTCAGAAATGACGAGAGCCTGTCATGGACATCTTAATAGCAAAAGTTAAATTGTTGCTCAAGCAGTGGCAACAGGGTATCATACATGTGAATGTACTGTTAGTGACTCAACTGTACTTCCATTTGTCATTTCTACTTTGACTGAATTGATCCAGAGGAAGATTTAAATGATTGACATTAGGTACATGCATTCATTGTATAGTTTGTTACTAATTTTATTATTTTAATTCTAATTTTCATCAGGATCGTATATAAGTTAACCAATAAATGTGTGACTCTTTTTGCTTTCTAAAAGGATAGCTAACATTATAGACAGAGACAGTGAGTGAGTGAAATACAAGATAGAGTTTAAGTGGAATGAGTATTAAGTAAGAACACAACAAAAATGATGGACATGTGTTCTGCCTGCCCAACCCTGCTGCTTCCCCTTATTCAAGAAGGTTCTCCAGGTATTATAAACACACCTGACTCAGACATTATCCCATTTCATTAATTCTGGAAAATGTGTGGACCCAATTCTCCATAGATGTTCCTCACACCTGAAAATAGCTAATAATAATAGATTTCTTGAGACTAGTGACCTGTCCAGGGTGCGTCCTACCTCTCACCAATTGTCAGCTCGAATCAATGATTGCCCAGCCCACTTCCCCTCTAGAGCTTGATTGACTGGATATATGTCCCCTTTAGATGTCCCCAACAGTTTGTAGTTTACTCACTCACTCATTATTGAGCATAATTAACTTTGATGGAAAATAGTATTTAACTAGAATGATCCTTTCCTTTGATCCAATCAGGTAACCTTTGACCCAGAGCAGCCAGAAGAAGCTAGAGGGGATCAGTTTGAGATGGCTACTCCTGTTCGGATAGAAGATAAGGACGTGAGGGAGAATGAGGTGAAGGAGGAAAGTGTGACTCCTTTTGACTACAAAAACATAGAAATCCAGACAGAAGAGACACAGACGGAGGAAACCAGTGGTACAATTATTGACCTTGCAGATACATACCCAGATGCGGTTACACAGTCAGTCATAGATGCCTACACAGTCCCTTATGTCCTTACTGATTTTGAGAGTGTCAGAACTCAAGAACAAATTGATAAGACCACCACAAGCCCAGATACACACCTCATCTCATCCTCAGCATCTACACCATCAGGACCAGCCCTCCACAGCATCTCCCAACCTGTCACTGACAGAGTCTCCATCTGTGAGGACACAGGAGGTTCTGCAAACTGTGGTACTATAAGTGGAACACAAAAGGGCTCTGCAGATGATGCTTTGCCCACACCTGCTGGAGACAGCCACTTGGGTATGATGACTGATGAGGCAGAAATTGGTGGGACTGAGGTTCCTACCTTTATCCCAGACACACAATCACAAGAAACCACCATACAAACACAGACTGAAGACTTAGAAGGATCTGCCTCTGGAGAAGATGAAGCTTCAGGTCAAGATGAACCAGAAAGACTGAAGCTTGCAAGCACATTATCACTAAATTATTCTCCCCTTCACACCCAGCAGCCTCAAGATGCAGCAGGAACCAAAGTCACAGAAGTCCCTGTGGTTTCACCGACTGTTGATACAATTACAGAAACAGGCTCAGGTGAGGAGCTGCTGTTGGGAGTGGGGGAGGTTTCTGGGGAACAAGGTGATCTGGTTGGCATTCCTGGAGAGGTTGCTATTACTGTTTTACCAGCAGTGGCATCTGTTTTAGACAAAACCACTCTACCCACACACATTGAGGACACAATCTTAGAAGCTAGCTCATCAAACCTCACCACATATCACTCCCATATTGCCATAAATGATAAAAAACATCCCACTGTTACCACTGAGTCTGAATCCACCACTTCTGTTGACCACAACACACAACCCATTGAGCCTTACAGAGACCCAAATGAGCAGTCCACCCCAAGTTCATCAGAGTATGCAAGCCAATCAACTTTTTCCACCACATCACCCCTGTACACCTTTGACAATAGCCCCCACTTCATCCCAGAGTGGGCGCATTTCCCAGACCCAGCTGCCACCCCTCTCCCAGAGGTCAATTTTGTGGACTATGACAAAGCAATTGCCCCGTCTCTGGTGGAGTTGCATCCTCAGATACCGGTCAAGACCGTCACCATGGAGCAACTGCAGAACAGCACAGACTCTGTAGAGGCCGGCACTGTGGATGTCACAGGTACGTGAAAACTCTCTGAAACTCTTGAAAGCAAAACCTTGAGGGAGGAACATCTTGAGGGAATCCTTTTAAATTTGAACCTCATGATGAACTGATTAGATGTTGGTGGTCAAATGTTAAAGGTCAAAGTCACAGTGACCTGGCAGAAAAGTTACTCATGTGAGCACTTGGAGGGGAAAATCAAAAATGTGTCTTAGATATCACTAGGTCTCAAATTTGAACAAACTCAACTGTTGTCACGGGTCAAAAGTCAGGATGATGACACTCCTGTGCATGCAATATACATGTACTAGTAATACCGGTAAAACACAATTTTGGCTCAGTGAACACAGTATCCCAGGAATGGTGTTAGGGAATTGGTAAACCTTATGCATATTCAAGGTTGCATGGATGTGCATAGATAAACCCCAAATGGTGCTTATTCACATGCTCCTTTGCCCTCTGACCAGGTAAGGGAGCCTTTTGAGACACACTTTCATCCATTTTTTTTTTTAAATTTTGTATTTTATTTAGCATTTTGTTGTATAGTAATGGCCAAAATTGTATTTGAGTAGTCATTTTATTACAACATAAATGAAAATATTGTCAAAGCTTGATTAGTGGACCTATTAAACAACCATGAGTGTATGCTTATTGAACTAAATAAATAAGTGCATCAGTAAGTGCATGATTTGTGGCTTCAGTGTTGATGATTAATTTATACATTTATCGTCTACACTTTATCCCCAACATGAGGGTTGCAGGGCTGCTGGTGCTAAACTCAGGTGCTATGTAAGCTAAGTTTGGCAAGGTGGAATAGACCCTTGACAGGTAACTTCCCATTGTAATGTCTGTGCAAAGCTCTGGAAGGATGAATGTATTTGATTTTTAAAAAAGGAAGGGTCACTTTTTTATGTTTTTACTCTTTACACTGCAATGTCTTTGGTGAAGGATTAAAGAGAGATTGTGTCTCTCAGCTCTATACACAAAAATTGTGTTACATAAAGCTATAATCCCTGAGCAGCAGTACATTACCACTCTGCTCCTGATATGCTCACAAGTATAATTTTAATGGGTCTTTGTTTTACCTTTTATCACTTTTGTAGATCTCCTTCCATGCTCAGTCACTGTGTGCCAGAATGGAGGCTCCTGCTACAAGAGGGGAGCACAAAACATCTGTGTGTGTGCACCTGGATACACCGGGCAGCTCTGTGAAATAGGTAAACACACATATCCTGCAGTCCAACACAGTAACCCCTGCAGTGATGGATGAATGATAATAACAGGCCTTTGTACGGCATCTGCAGACATTGATGAGTGCCAGTCGAACCCGTGTCTGAACGGAGCCACCTGTCTGGATGGAGTCAACTCCTTCACCTGTCTATGCCTACTCAGCTACACAGGAGAGCTCTGTGAAAAAGGTCAGCTGGTCCTCCCTAAGCACAGTCAGCACTCGGTCAAAATGAACGCACTGCTGCAATCTTTAGTTTTTAAAGTACACTTAAAGGGTTAGTTGCATGAGGTACTGATATATAGTCAGCACTGACTGCACTGTGCATGACCCCTGCAGTGAGAATCAACATGGCTGCCAGTGGAAACACAGGGAGAGACTGATTTGAGCCATTTAAAAGACTTGTATCTACAAAATATTAACATATAAAGATGAGACTGTAGATAGTAGTCATCCCTCTCTTTCCCAAATGCATCAGTTAACTACGGTAGCCTTCTCAAAAAACCTACTTCAACTTCTCGGCACAAGGTGAAGCACAGCCCGTCTAGTGGTAATTTGGCTGACTGAAGCACAGTGCGCACACGTCACTAAAACCTCACAGGCAGGTTTACAGAATGTCAGGCACATTTCAATGCAATTAATAATCACAACAACCACTATTTCATGTAACTATGTGAATCAGCACATACATTCATATCTATATCGACTGTCCTGTCATATCTGAGATCAGATGCAAAGGCAGTTGGCACGTGTAATGGAATTTAATGAATACAGCTGAAATTGTGATGCAAACTAACAATTTCACATCTCTCTCAGCAAACCACAAACAGCCTCAGCATTAGCTAGTGAGTATATATTTGGCTTCTCTCATCTCATAAAATATAGTATGGAGAGCAGCAGAGCGCATGGGAGAGGAGAGACCACCTGGCTGCACAGCCCTGTCCTTAATGTTTCCGTTTATACTTTTTTTGTCCACAATTTACTCATTCACATTAAAGATACATAAAATCTATATATTCCATATATTCGGCCACTGCAAGCTTGGACCTCCTGGACCAGAACATCAGTTTCCTCCTGGGAGAAGTTTGGCTGGCTGACACTGCTGCCTCCTTCATGGCGAAATTTAACTTGCACTGCACCTCGCCCACCAAGTAGTCCAAGTTGGAGCTGGTGAGCTTTCAGCGCACCTTCGGTACAGTCTTTTGGCACAAAATTGTCACTGCACCAAGCTGAATCTGTTGACACCTCCCACTGCTGCGCCGCTACACCCATCTCGACACACCTTGGCCTACCAAATTGCCAAATTCGCTGCTCAAAGTATTGCGCGGGACGAAATTACCACTGTGCTGGCTGTGCTACACTGCGCCACAAAATTAGAGCCCATTTGACTTAACTACAACAATGACACTCATGCAAATCAAACATTCTCTTCCTGTTTTTCAGTCAGTTGGTGAAAAATCTGTTTCTTGTATTTGCAGTACATACAGTATATAATTTTTCAATTACGGCCAGAAATCCTTGTCTCATGGCTCCAGCTTTCTGGACGTGCCACACAGCACATGGAGCTGTGACTGCATCCGGTGGGTGTTGATGGATCGAGCGCATGAAACAACAGTGCAATGCACAATAACACGCCACAATATGCATTCAGTGGAATCCAAGGTTGAGTCATGAATTAGCCCTTCCATTATTCATTGAACTCTCCATTAATGCAAGACCAATATTAATATTATCATTACGTACATCTTTCACAGCTAATAAAATGAGGTCCAGCAGTGTATGGTAAATGGCTGGAGTGAACAAAGAGTGGTGGTTTCGGCTTACCACAACTTGGTGGTGAGGTTGGATCGCAGTTTTTTATCAGTGTTTTCACTTTGATGCTTTGGGGAGCTCAGGTGGTGGTCAGTGTTCAAGATTTGTTTGAACACTGACACTGTCCTGATAGCCAAAAAAAAGAGAGACACTTTGGGTGCTTTGACTACATAAACAATGTATACAGGAGATTAGAGCTTTCAGAACCCCTAGAGTTAACATGGAAGTTTTTAAATGCATGTCTCATGAACATTTAAATGCAGCTTATTTACTATATGTGTAGGGTTACTCAAACACAGCTGGCTGACCAGCTACTAAAACAACAGTACACACATCTCTGCTCAAGACACCATTACTCTGCTATATATTTAAAGAGGTAATATCTTTTGAGGCAGAATGTTGCATTAGGTCCATGTATACACACTGATACATGTTCACAGGTGGATACAGCATGTAGTCTTGTAGGTCACAGCAGTCTTTGGTCTTCAGCTGTTCTCCAGCACAGGGCGTTGGCTCCTCAGCAGATTAGTTCCAGCCTCTTGTCCAATAATTCTGTCATTACTCAGAAACTACAGTAATGCAAACATGAGGTATTAAGGGATTAATATTTTCCATGAATATGTTTTACCAGCTTTCAGAAACTGAAAGTTTTAAGTGTCTTCCCCATTGTTCTATGAGCAAAAGACATTTTTTAAGTGCTTTACCAGGGTGATTATTTCTCAAAGTAGAAATACAGCTGTGCTTGCTGAAAACATGGCAGGGACACAGAGAGGTCACTCACAACAAATTGCTGACATTATAAAATCAACACCCGCTGAGGTTTCCACTCACTCACTCATTTTCTACCGCTTTATCTTCCACTGAGGGTTGCGGGGGGTGCTGGTGCCTAACTCCAGCTGACATAGGGCGAGAGGCAGGGTACACCCTGGACAGGCCGTCAGTCCATCACAGGGCCACATAGAGATAGACAATCATTCACTCTCACATTCACACCTACGGGCAATTTAGAGTGTCCAGTTGGCCAAATCTGCATGTTTTTGGACACATCATTAGACAGCCTTAAATTAAACTGGTCTATTTTGCTTTGTAAAGCACTCACTCTCCCGCACTAATGTTTTTAGAAAAAAAAAATCTGCAAATTTTTCATGACAGGAAGTTGTTGATCCATTGCTGTTTTCATCACTAAGATGTAATGTTTTCTGTGACTCTGTTTTCCTTCTCAGTTAGAAATCAGTTAGAAATCTGTCAGATTGACCTCAGTGAAACCAATTTACCAAATGAGGCAGTAGACCAGCAGCTCCTGGGTGAACTAATTTTTTTTTTGATTTTTGGATGTTGGAAGAGTGTAAGCAGTTTACAAAGTGACAATAACTTCATTTTTCTGTTGAAAAAAGTCAGACAATGAGATAAAATGGCTAACATATTCCTAATATTCCATAGATGTTTCAGCCAGCCAAACTTCCTTTTTCCTTTTTTTAATTTCCTTTTTTCTCCCTTGTTTGCTTATCAAATATTTGTTTATTTTTATTCTACATACATATGTGCTCATCAAATAGTGCACACAAGATAATGATTATTCTGACACATTGAATTGGACAGATAACTTTAAAAGACTACTGTAAAGGTGAAAATAAAGACCTACGAAGAGGTTAATGTTCAGAATAAATGTATTTTCACTGCTGAAAAGTGAAACTTTAAATGTTTAAATACTACCACTACTAAATTTAAAAGTGATTTACTATTGCTCCGTGTAGTTTAAACTTTTGCATACATCCAGTAGTTGGTGGAGAGAGACTCACAGCCACAGCTGTCCTTCAGTCACTTTCCACCAGTGGAGAAAAAAACAGATAATTGCTCTATTATTTTGAGCAGAAAACTTTTGCAGCTGTGTTGCTAAATAGTCCCTCAGACTTATTGAAGTCAGACTCTTCCTTGTCTTCTGGATGAAACAGTGCATAGGTTCGCCTTAGAACACTGTGGCGTTACTGTTAAACTGTCAAGAGGAGAGTTATCGACCTCATCTGACCTTCCAGGTGGCTGTAGAATGGAGCAATAAAGACGAGGTGGGCTGACGATAGGTAATATCCTGCAGCCTCGACAGCAGCTTTCCATCATTGCTTTATTGGTGTGCACAGTCTCCTGAAGCCACTGATACAAAACATCCATTGTTTACTGAGCCTGCCAAGGCACAGAGCTGATTATATGGTTTAAAGTCTTTGAATATCCAACCTAATGTGTATGTGTTTATATGTGTGTGTGTGTGTGTGTGTGTGTGCGTGCGTGTGTGTGTGTGTGTGTGAAAGAGAGAGAAAGAAAGAGAGAGAGAAAGCAAGAGACCTGTAGACAAAGTGAGAGTTGTGAGGTTTAATGAAGTCAAACTGGTGGTTACTGAGCTCATTCAGTGAGGGGCCATTGTTCCCCAGCTGGATCTCAACTCTTCTCTCTCTCTGAGAAATAATTCAATCAAAGCTGTTGTGTAGCTGAAATAAGCTCATTGTTCCTACAGTGTGGGTCCAAATCGACCGGTTGTGGACAACATCCTGTGTATAATCAAGTTCTACAAATATCAAAACAGCAATTATTAAAAGCCTTGTTCCATACTGGACTGTTGAGTTTATGGAACATTCCATTTGTAGTCAAAACTCAGACTTTCCAAGGTCATGGTGGAGTTCCTTCAATGGGAATGACCCCTGAACTTGGATTTCCAACTCAGTAACTCGCATAACCCAAGATGAGATTCCAATGTGGCTGCCACCATGCAAACATTATTTCTTTGATAGTAGTTTAATAGCATTTGTTTCACAGTGTCAGTCATACATGTTTTTATCCGGAGATATGTTGCTACGCTGTTTGTGTGTTAGAAATAAGTTACAATCATGTCATGTACATGATAGGGTAATAGGTGGATGTGTTGAAAAGTCATTTTTTATTATCTGGCCATTGTTAGGACAGTTGTCTAACTACAGTTTATTTTTGTTATTAAAGATAATAATAAAAATAGTTACAGATCATTAGTGGAGCAGAAAACGCAAGAAAACTACTTTTTTACTTTTATTTTATTGTTCTTGAACTAGTCTAAAGGTTGAACAAATCATAAATATCATCAACTCTCCATGCTGCTGACCAGTCACTGCAGTAAAAGTGGCTTTGCTAGACACACATTGGTCACTGAATTCATCCATTGACAGTATGTTATTACAGTACAGTATGAACATTAGCCCCTGTGGTATGTTCACAGCTGTATTGACTGTTGTGCATGTGTGGAGCTGTTCTTGACCTGTTTTCCTGACTTTCTCACTGCAGACTCTGAGGTGTGTGGCTTCGGTTGGCAGAAGTTTCAATCTCACTGTTACAAGTACTTCACCCATCGTCGTACCTGGGAAGCTGCTGAGAGGGAGTGTCGGCTGCATGGTGCCCACTTGGCCAGCATCCTGTCACAGGAAGAACAACTGTTTGTCAATCGTAAGTCCACAAGGAGGCACTGGTGAGGTGCTATCATTTATTTAAACTCTTAGTCATCACTGGTGGAAAGTACTTTAGACTGGAGCTGTATATTAGAAATTTATCAGGGGACATGTTGAGTGACCACTATCCAAAAAACTGAATTGATTTAAATTCAAATTCAGACTAGGAAACTTTGTTGAAAGTCCAATACACTGTATTTGGCCTGCAACTGACTGGCGACCTGTCCAGGGTGTACCATGCCTTTAGCCCTATGTCAGCTGGGATTAGGCACCAGCACCCCCCACGACCCTCAAACAGAGGACAAAGCAGTAGAAGACGAGCGAGTGAGTGGGCAATACACTATACTTGTTAGTTGTATTTGAGCAGGTATGCCAGACAAAACAAAAGCGATCATGACAGTAAGTTCCTTTTCTGGCTGGACACTAATGAAAACAGACACATAATTATGCATCGAGTAACATATGAGTCCAGTACATGGACAGGACCATAAAAGGGATTTTAAACACCAGTCTCAAAGCAACTTATTTTAACTTACTGATTGAGGCAGCACTAGATCAAAAAGTAATTCATACCATAATGTAAAACTACTGACTTACTCTATGGACTTTGGTGCAGAGAATGAGCAGTTTATAAAACCTAAGAACAGAAGAAGAGGGACATGCAATGAAAAAAAAAATCTATTGCTTTAACCTCCACTTAACGTAGATTTTGGTGTGTTTTGCAGGTCTGGGCAGTGACTATCAGTGGATTGGTCTGAACGACAAGATGTTTGAGAGGGACTTCAGATGGACTGATGGCAGACCAATGGTGAGAAAGAGTCTTATAGAGCAATCCAAGGACACTTCTGCTGTTTCTCTTCTATTAAGACTGAAATATGTCACAGTTTCATGGCAAGAAATGTATTGCTGGCATTCTTGGTTCCCACAGGATGAATCAAAGTGATTTTGGTAAACCTCAACACTGGACAGATTGCACATTGTTTCAAGCATTCATTGCTCCATGAGGTTGAACTTCAACAACTATATACAATTTCCATTCAACAAAGCCCCCACATTATTAAATTATTTTAAAGTCTTCATAAATTGCAGAGTAAAGAAAATTGAGGAAACTAATGAATATGAAAATTGCTCATTTACTCTATAATTAATTATTTTAGTTAATCATTAAAACTCAAGTATGATGTTACTGATATAAACATTCAGCTATACCAATTCATTATAATATAAAATAAGTAATCTGAAAGAACTAGACTTCCTCTGTTAACAGTTTTGTTCTAGCACAACTAAACTGCATGAATCCCTGAATGCATGAAAATTGCTACCTCATTATTGGCAAGGACAGCACTGCAACATATAAAAGGAGAAGAGACTACCTCTAGTCATCTGACACATAGAAAAAATACACTTTTTACAACTTTTATACATTTTGTATATTTAATATAAACAATTGGTTATGAACAGTAACCCAATGGTTCTGTTTCTTTTAAAGTGTGGTTGTATGAGATACTGATATAGAGTCAGTGCTGATTGTAATGTGTGTGCCCCCTGTGCCAAGAACCCAGCATAAAACATGCAGGCTCTCACAATGAAAACATGGCATTCGATGAGACACAAGGGAAAAATGGATTTTAGCCACTAAGGAAATGTTTCACTTAACAAAATCTTTACCTGCCTGAGTCTACGATATCTTAAGAATGTGTTTGCAACTTTATTTAGCAGCAAACTTATGTTTGTATACCACTTTTACAACAAATTTGTTTGTAAACCACTTTCCTGCTGCACATACATCCATAGGGAAGATCATACATTTTACACCATGGTGGCAAACAGGGTGTGTGTGGGGGGGGGGGGGGGGGGGGGGTGGTTGTTTGATCCACTGCTGTTTGTTTAAATTTGTTATTTGAAATCATCGTTTGTTCAGATTTTTTTTCAGTGGCACAACTAACCCCATCGAGGCAACAGTAGACTGTGTTCTCACAAGTGCTGCTGATATTCTGAACAGTGATATGCGATATAAACTTCATTTTCTAGTCAGAAAGACAGCGAGATAAAACAGTAAGCATATCTGTAGAAAATGTCTACTTCTTCAGGCGCAGATTTTATGAAGTGAACTGGCATAAAATCATTATTTCTTGTGTCCTCGCTGTCAGCCATGTTTCCACAGAGCAAGCCTACATGTGTCTGGTGTAATATGTTATGATTCCAAACAGGGGTACACCCTTAACTTGGTTTAGAGTGTGTACATACACTCCATTATCCTTTTTTCAGTTTTGCACTTACAGTACACTCACTTATATACAGTCTGAAACTAGAGAATGTTGCTTGCATACAAACCTTGGGGAGCTTCTGGTTGCTTTAAGTTTGTGCTGATAGTTGTCTCAGTAGCACCTCTCTCTGGTCTCTTTATGAATTACACCCAGCCACCTGTGCTAAACAATCATCTCCTCATAGGAAAAGGCAGTACAAACACATATATGTGAGTATGATTGAGCACTGTTGACAAGGGCAGGGTAGTTATGGTAAACATCTCAAATTTCCCAACATGATGAAGCGGCAGCCATATGATGATGATAAATGTTCTTGCTAGGTATTAGGTCATAACTCAGTGTTTGTGTTGTAAAAGCAATATGACCACTGGAGACCAAACCAGCCGGACAGCTTCTTCCAGTCAGGAGAAGACTGTGTGGTGATGATCTGGCATGAGGGAGGACAGTGGAATGACGTGCCCTGCAACTATCACCTGACTTTCACCTGCAAAAAGGGAACAGGTACACACCCAAAACTCTGTGAAAGAACTCACAGCTGGAATGTTTATTGCAGCAGAACATAGTTTGAATATGGTGTCTAGGGTCTGACCTCATCGCTCCCCTAAAGATAATGTTAAACAAATATCTTAATCCTTGTTGGAGCCGGGAGGTAGACGCTTGAGTGGTGGGGCTGAATCAACATGTGGCAACACTGACACAGGGCAGCAGAAGCAGTGACAGTAAAGGGAGAGATATGAAATCTTTGTGGCCTAAATTAAACCACCAAACCAGGAGAATGTGTTTGGTAGGTTTGTGAAGGTTCTCAGTCATGCAGGTCATAGTCTTCTTCAGGAGTCAGTTGTAGGTTACTAGACTTGCTTGAGTTAAGTTGAAGATTCAAGCAAGTAAGTCCAGTGTGTTTGGTAGTGTTTATATATGGAGCCTTTGTTTAAAGAGGACAAAGTATCACAACCTTATTCATTGTGTGATACTTTGAGATACTAGTGTGATAAGATCAAATCAATCTATAATATGTTAAAATGCAATTTTAGTACTTATGTATTTATTTATTTTAAGTAACAGAGAGTAAATCAACATGCATATTGGCCACTATCTACAGTCTGTTTTTGTATTTTTGGTAAAATTGAAATTGGCAATTCACTTTTTTATGGTGCCCCTCTGGGCAACATAAAAGTCAAAATAATAATTAAAAACAAGACAGCACTACCCCTTGGCAGCTTGATGCACGTGTGGGGGGAAGAAAAACTCCTACACCAATTTATTCAGGATCTCTTTCTGGCTTCTGGAGGTTTAAAGCTCATTTTAGAGTTGATCAAATATCTATATATCTCTGTCCAAGGCATGAAAAACAGGTTCATCACAACAGACGCATGTTGTGACAGTGTTTTGTTTGCCATTAGCAAATCAGAGGTCAGCTCATGTCTTTCCTCATACTAACTCACCTCACAGATAATAGATTTACAAACTTCAAATGCTGTCTGTTTCTTAGCTGGGCCTTTCCTGTGATTCAGAATTTAAATTTATGTGCCTAGCTTTTGAATCATAGATAATTATGGCAGAAACTATTGCTGCACTTGGAACATGAAGATGGTCCATAATGTGGCTCAGAAGTGTACTGCAGATACGAATCTTGAATTAAAGGCTAAAATAAAACATTCCTCTAAACCATCTGTGGGACCTGACCAAGTCTCTGGAAATGACTTAGAGGAAAGGAAAGCAGTGCAGCTTGATTTAACTGCCCAAACTAGCAAATAGAGGAAAACTTTATTTTATCATTTTATTTAGAAATGTTTTCACCTAAAGCTGTAAAACGGTGATAAGGTTACTAGTGAACTAGTGGCAGCATGTCCTCCACTACTTTGCACTGTAATGGAGTTTGTATTTGTTTCCTACAATCCAGTGTCATGTGGGCAGCCACCTGTGGTGAAGGATGCACGAGTATTTGGGGCCATGAAGCCTCGGTATGAGATCAGCTCCCTGCTCCGCTATCACTGTAAACAGGGCTTCATCCAGAGACACACACCCATTATACGCTGCCGTGCCAACGGCCAATGGGACACTCCCAGAGTCACCTGCATGGGTCGTAAGTATTAGTATTACAGCAACCACATTGTAGGAAAACATCCTCTATTAATGCTGTGATTATAGCCACACAATTGTACAGTTTTTGACATGTGAGACATGTTTTCACACATTTTCATCCTCTCTCTCAGCTGCAACTTACCACAACTCATTTACGCTTCAGCACCACAACAAGATCAGTGAACAGCATAACAAGCACAGCATCCACCACATGCATCACAGCAAGAGTCATCAGGAACACACGGAAAAGCAAGAGCAGCAGCAGAGTTACAACATCCTGCAGAGGCTTTGGAACCCTTTCCAGAACTGAGTCCAGCAGCTGCTGAGGGAGAAGAAGGAAGTGCAGTTCCAAACACACAAGATTAGATGAAACACTGTTTTCACTCTGTGGTTTTTATAAACCATCTTAACTGTTGCAGCCAATCACAGCAGGCTGACCTTATTGCTACAGAGGCATAGATAGACAAAGGTATGTACAGAACTGTCTATCAATGGCTTTTAAAAGGACAAGGGAAGACAATGTTTTGCTACTACATTATCCACATACAATCCAAGATGTGATGCGTTCACACTAATGATGCCATTTTTTGTGCCAATAATGCAAATACAGCAATGTGAAATTTGCATTATTCCCACAAAAATTTTGCTTCATCCTATATGCTGAAATATTTTAAATTGGTCAAAAAATGATGCAAATGATCACCTGATGCAGTGTCCTGAAATGCAGTTGGCATGTACATTCCATGTCCTGATGACAGTTGCTTCATATATATGGCCCCACTCAGACCTGGCCAGATAGTGCTAAGTACAACTCTTCACCCCTGGCATTAAAATGTGTCCCCGATGCTTCTTCTGTGACCCTACAGTATGTGTTCCGATTTGAACTTCCCTGCCTTTTATCAATCATCAAGAACAAAATTAGTCTGACAATGACAGATAGAAAAAGAGAGAAAAGACATACAAGGAGCTTGAATTATTCAAAGGTCTCCTTGTACTGAAAAGAGTTTTAAACTCTATATGTAATCTAAAAATAAACTATATGGTGATCAGTGTTAATATTGTGGCAGTAGCCACATCACAGAGGAAGGATATTAATACCAGGTTTGAATGGGGCCTAGGTGCACAATCCAAACAAGTGAATGAGAAGACAAGGCAGAAAATGAGCAGGAAAGTTGTACTTCAACCACAATGAGTGACACATTTGGTGTGGACGCACCCTAACACTTGTAAGAACTTTATTTGCAAAGTAATTTTAGATTATATCTAATGTCCCTACAATGCCACATTGCTTTAAACAGGCAGAGTGGTGCTGGTGCTGTGATCAACTAGTCACACAGTCAGTGACGAGTGTTATTTTTCACTTCTGACCACACAGAGAATCTGTACTCAGTCCCTTGTGTTTTTTGTGTTTTTTTTTTGTCTTTGATTGATTTTTTGTGAACCAACAAATTTGTTTACATACACTGTTTCTTACCAAAATGCATTGTGTAGACTTATGGTCATTTGTTAAAGCATACAGTGTAGCTGCCTTCAAATAGCTTCTAATGCTTCTCTGTATTTCACTTCTTAGCTGTACTTGAGGCCAAGTTGCATTGTGTATAATGTACAGAAGTTGTTGCAGTAGTTTCAAGTTGTTGTGGGGATGAACCAGACAGCAGCAGCAGCTCTGGCGATTTATTTACACTATGCAAGAAACATCTCCTGGATGCACTGGGACACATAATCAGTGAGGTGTCCTGGGATCATCAAGTGTTTCAGCTCTCGCGACCTCAGACACCCTTGCCCAGGCGACCCAGCTGGGGGTGATCAGGCCCGAGTTGCGTCCCAGTAGCAACCCACAGCTCAGCCCTCTTAATCTACAGCCACCTCGTGGCTTTCTCTGCAGCTTCACTTGTGGCCTGGATGGCCCTCCTCTTGGCTGCCCCTGTAACATCCAAGTTGCAGAGCAGTTTAAGAGTGATTGTCCTGCAAAGCTTCTGCATACAACTTCTATGCGCTCGAAGGATGTTCTCCAGCTCATGCCCCTGCACTCTTCCACTAGTTCCTGGTACTTTCCTGAGTTTCCTCTCATTGGCTTCCTCAATCTGCTCTCCCCAGGGCACTGTGAGTTCCAGCATGATCATGTCTGGCCGGAGGGATGTTGTTGCAATGTGCTGGGAAAGTAATGTGCTTTCCCAGATCAACCTGCAGCTGCAAACCTGGGGCTCTGTGGGGCTGTTGCTGTCTGTCACTCGGGGTTTATCTCTAGCCTTGATAAAGAGGATTGCTTTCTTTGGAGCATGATGTTTGCTGATGGCTGAGACTATACTCTGCAATTGCTTTGAGCACCTGGTCATGGCGCCAGCGATAGCGACCATTGGCCAAGGCCTTTGAGAGCAGCTGCTGAGGTGATGTTCTAAGGAGCTTCTTCCAGAGCACAGGTGGCAGGAAAGTGTCTCGCTCTTCCTCCAGACATGGGGGTTTGCTACCCCGAACTCTTCTGTGAGACCACTGAAGGGTAGCTCCCCAAACAGGGCAGTGCTATTGAGGCTGCAGGGAAGGCACAGCCAATTCTGAAGAAAGCCACTGATCTTCCTTTTGAGGGATTCCACAGTTGTTATTGGGACTGCATTGACAAGAAGGGGCGAGATTCGAGGCAAGATGGAATGTTGGTAGATCCAGGCTTTAAATCTGCTGGGCAGGCCGGATTTGTCCACCTTAGTAAGCCAAGCCCCCAGCTCATCGCTCGACTGGTTGCCCATGATGGATGGGATTGCAATTCCTGAGTTTGAAAAACAAAATTGTCTACCACCTTCCCCTTCTTCAGCACCATGTGTCTTGACTTGGAGGGCTTGAAACTCATCCTTGCCCATGAGATGAGTCTCTCGAGCCCTTGTAAGATCCACCTGCTCCCTGGGACTGATGTTGTAATGTGAGGTTGTCCATGTAGGCTCTTATAGGGGGCTGTCGATTACCCGACTTGGTTAGGGGCCCTCTGCATTCTACCTCAGCAGCCTTGATCACATGTTCATTGAGAGGGCGAAGAGAATAACAGAAATGGTATAAACTGTTATTATTCCTTTCCAAGGCAATACCAGTCTGATGTTACTGACACAGAATTGACCCTGAGCCTAAAATTGTTGTAATAATCCATGATCAGGTCCTTGATCTTGTTGGAGGTGTAGAGCAAGCTCAACCAGCTTGTGTGGACTGGGCCTGTAGGTGTTGATCAGGTCCAACCACAACAAGGCTAGGTCTCCTCTGTTCTAATGGACCCCTCTGATGAGCTGTATGTCTACACCAGTGTGCTCTAGGCAGCCAGGCGATCCAGAAATCTCGCCCTTCTACACTGAGGGGTCATTGTAGTTGTTGAGGAGAAACTGTGTCAGTGTTTGGGAGACAATGCTGAAAAACACCTTCGCTTCCACAGTCAGTAGTGAGATTGTCTGAAACTGGTTGATGTCTTTCGAGTCCTCATCTTTGGGAATCCAGACTCCCTGTGCACTCCTCCACTGGTTGGCAACTCTCCCTCTTCACCAAATCACCTTTAAGATCTTCCACAGGTGCCAGAGAAGCTCTGGGCAACACTTGTAGATGAGGTAGGGTATGGCACTGGGGCCTGGAGAGGACGCTGAGTGGGCTACTTTAATGACCTCATCAACCTCCGTCAGACTTGGCTCTGTCAACTAGAACTTGGGGCTGGCTTGAAGAGTGCTTGTTCTGGATGAAGTGATTCATTTCCTCTTTTAAGAACTCCAGCTGGCCACTGCACTTGTCCCCAAGCAGTTATTTTGTAAAGCGAAAGGGATTGGCAATGAAGGCCACTTGCTTCCTGGCTCTCTCTCTTCCCCACCACCTGTGCTACTCTGCTCTGCAAAGGGTTATCAGCTTCTTTCGCAGGACAGTATGCAGTTCTTCTAATGGTTTCTTCTCCTCAGTAGCTCTTTTGAAATGCTTTATGAGGGTTCAAAACTCCTGGCGCAGATGATACAGTATATCTTGGTGGCTCTGTGGTTCATGGTGTAGGAGGTGGTCTTGGTGTGTTACCCTTCTCAATCAGTCCAAATTTTTCTGAGGCATAGCTAACGATGATGGTGGTCATTGCTAGGAGTCTATATCTTCTTGATATTTGCTGTCAATGATCCAAGACACTGCCACTACCATGGTTAGACAATTACGCCTTTAAGGGAATCATGACAGTATAAAACAATCCATTACTACAAGCTTTAGTGAATGATTTCCATAAAATGTCTGCTACAACTTCCCTATATTTCACCTTAAGTCAATAAGTCTGCAAATGTCAAGGCAAATAAATGCCCCATCGTTCAAGACAACAAAATGACATGATAAAAAGAGCTCCGGTCAAAGCTGATCCAAGTCTCCTCATGGCTCCACCCACATCTGACCATTTCCTTTTTACTCAGTGTAGATTCACATGCAAAGCAAGCTAATGTTGTAGAAATGCAATGTTGAAGAAGTTCTTAAATGTTTTGCTCACTGCTTACCTTCTTGCAGGCCAAGAAGCTAACAAGGCCACCCAAATGTAGCCCACTAATTTTGTCATCTGTGTCCATATCCCAGGGCCACATGGCAGTGCAATAACTAGCATTGTTATCTCACAGCAAGAAAGTCATTGGTTTGGCAGAAAGCCTCGTCTGTGGATTTTGCATGTATTCTGCATATGCACCTGGATTCCCTCTGTGTACTCCAGCTTCCTCCCAAAATCTCAAAACATGCAGAAGTTAATTGGCCCCATGTAAAATTTATATAGTGATTTTCTAGCCTTTTCTAGACCACTAAAAGCTGCTTTACACCACTGGCTTTGCCTTTCACCCAGTCACTCACAGATGCTGTGTATTTCACTCACTCACTCATTTTCTATCACTTTATCCTCCACTGAGGGTCGCAGGGGCGCTGGTGCCTAACTCCAGCATCTACTGTATGTGTTGATAGAGGACAAGTTTAAGTATCCTAGCTTTAATTCATTTCCTTTTTTTAATAGGCTTTTACTGTGAAGTATTTGAAGGACCAGAAGACGCATGACTTCTTTTTAAAATGTCCTGGCACTTAGTTTAGCTCACAGATTTACTAATTTATTGCCATTTTAGGAAAATATAGGGCAGACAGTAGCAGTCCCACAGCAGGCAGGGCTCCCTGTGAGAACAACAGTCATATGTGGGAGATTATCCTGTTTTCCTCTTTCTTTTCTTTGTTTTTACCACATTACCATGACCAGCTAAAAGTCAAGAAAATGCCTTTAAACCATCAGCTTGAAACTATAATCACATGCCCTCAGAGACAAAGTGCTCACAAAATAGACACACCCCTTTTAAAAACCATTGCTCCAAACTACTGCTAGTGGTCCAAAAATCCACAAGGTACCTTTAGGTGTTTCATGACCAAAACACAATGCTCGCTGAATTATCTGTTCTTCATTTTTATATGGGCTACCTAGTAGTTTTGAAAAGTGAGAAAATGTTATTGACAGACTATGAAAAGCATGACTTCTCTTTAAATTCTCTTTGAATTATGGCCACAGAGCTTCTTTAGTTGGTTCAGTCTTGTTCTGTGCTGTTTACTATGATTTGTTGTTTTAAACTTTTTTTAACTGGTTTCTCTTCTTTGTAAATGTTATTATGAAAAAGTAACAGAAAAGGTTTTAAAGGACAACACACTTCATAGAACTGAAGAGAGGATGAAAGAATATTATGGATGTGTGATGTGTGGGCTGTAGCTTTTATGGTGCCTTCAATTCTGCCTTGTGTTTACAGCATAGGACAATTTCACATGAAATGCTTGTCAAAGTTGTGAATACGAGAACACTGCCACCAGGCAATGATAATGTTTTCTTAATATGGTTTCTGAATAGGCCAAAATATTATCTCACCATTTTAAGGTCCAGTGTGTAGGAATTGATAACATGGTATCTAACAGTGAGACTCCTTCTCTCATCCTTCCCTTTTCTTGGTACTTCACTATGGTGGCCCTTGCATACCAAAAGGACATTCTTCTTTGTTTGCATGATAAGATTATGCTTCAAAATCTTAATCTGTAAGTTCAGGCTTCTTGTAGATACATGACAGCACAATATGGCAGCTGCTGTAAAGCAAGGCTCCAAGTAAGTTTAGATCACAACTATTTATGGGCCTATTTAAAGGCACCATATACAGTACCTGTCAAAAGTTTGACTGGCAGTGTGTGTGTATATATATACACACACACACACACATATATATATATATATATATACACCCCAAATCCAATGAATATTAAAAACAGAATACAATGATTTGCAAATCTTTTTCAAACTTGTTGTTGATATGTGGCTTTCATTTTGCGTGGTAGAGTTTAAACTTGCACTTGAAGATGTTGAAGATGAATGGTTTTCTGAAGTGTTCCTGAGCCCAGGTAGTAATATCCTTTACAGAATGGTGTAGGTTTTTAATGCAGTGCTGTCTAAGGGATCAGTTAAGGTCACAGGCATTCAATGTTGACTTTAGGCCTTGCTGCTTATGTACAGATATTTCTCTAGATATTTTGATGACACTATGGATAGTAGATGGAATAATTCCCTAAATTCCTTGCATTTGTATGTTGAGCAATGTGGCTCTTAAACTGTTGGACTATCTGCTCATGCAGTTGTTCAACTCATGCAGTTGTTGTGAATGACTGAGCCTTTCAGGGATGCTCCTTTTATACCCAATCATAACACTCACCAGTTTCCAATTAACCTGTTCACCTGTGGAAGGTTCCATACAGGTGTTTTCTGAGCATTCCTTTGCTGTCTTAGTCCAAACCTGTTTGGAACCTATTGCAGGCATCATATTCAAAATGAGTGAAAATTTGTAACAAAAACAATTCAACTTATCTGTTTGAACATTAAATATTTTGTCTTTGTAGTGTATTCTATTGAATATAGGTTGAAAATGATTTACAAATCAATGTATTCTGTTTTTATTCATGTTTACACAATGTCTGAACTTCATTGGAAGTGGGTTTGTATTATAAGATAATATAAAACAAAAAGAATTTAACATATTGTATAATTTTAAACTATGAATGGATTGTAATATGGAAATTAAAGGTCATTGGAACGGAGGTAGTTCTTTAGTTAATGACTTTTTGTTACTTACTGTCAGCTGTATGTTTTAGCAATACTAGCTTACACACCACCAAAAGTATTGCTTTTGAACATTGTGAGCACAGTAAAGTTGGGTGTTAAAAACTGTCTAACTCAAAAGATAAAAAAAACAGAGCAAGGTGATATTCATGTCCCACATTCTTACAACATATATATTGTAAATGAGCCTGATGCATTTTATTTTCCCATGTTTTTCTATCCCTTTATATATTGTTTGTTCTAGATTCTAGAAATCTGGTTTTCTACTCTGTGTAGTAAATGGGGTTTATGGTGTCTGAGGAGTAAAAGCTTATTTTTATGTAATCTTTTTCTTTTCACATTGAAGTTAATATAAAAATGCTCATCATCCTGCTTTCATTTTCACTTGTGTGCACATTAATATCAACTCATAACACAACTTGTCCAGCTTGTACAATTCTTTTGTATCAATAATGAGGGTGTGATCTCAATCAGAGTGGTAAACACTGATTATATTAACTAAACTAATGGAGATACAGAGGGAGAGGCAATATGTATAGATATAATAGAAATGCTGTGTATCACCTGTAATTTAGCTGCTGTATAGCACCAAAAATGGTACCATGTACTATATTGTGCTACCGAGTTGAACCATTAACTGTGTGAGGGAAATTTCTAATCATCTCCCATCTCTGTCTAATTTAATACTGATACAACGATATACATTAGATAACTTTAATTTAAAGGGTCACATTAGTCACATTTAATTTCACACTACATGTTTTTTTAAACTCTTATTGAAGGGAGGTGATTATACAGAAACTATGCTCTATTCAAGATCATCTCCACAGAAAGCAGAACTTGCCACCATTGGACCTTAGATACTGGTGGAGCTTGAGCAGATAATTCCATGGACTGCTTGTGGCATCTAGTTTGTCATGAAATATGTTAAGTAGATTTTTCAGCCCTGGCAAGCTGCTTTTCAGAGTCTGGGATGACATCCGCCTGCTCATGTACTCATGATGTTGCCTCTGTTCTCCTCAGCACTGAGCTGTCTTCAATAAATTCTTCAAACTGAATTAATTACTGAATTAACTGACTTCTTCACTGGTTTCTAAACCCTTAATAACATAAAACTCAGAAGGTGCCATAACCTAGCAATGGTTCTTTGGCTACTGGGACGTGTTTTGGTGCTTCAGTATATGGAACCTAGTTTAAAAGTGCAATAGAGTACCCATATCAAATCATGTTATATGTTGAAATTAGGAATTTCATATACATTTTATAGTTTTTACATTTTCTCAGATTTTAAATCATTACCTTTGAAAGGCGATTTAAAAGTTTCAGAATCCATCATTTACTAAATGCCATCTGTACTGTACTTTTTTGTAGCAAGTACAGTGTGTCAGTGAGAACAATAAAGAAATATTGTAATGATTTATTAAAGCTTTATTGCCCAAACGTTTACATTATGTCACTTTACATTTTATTTAACAGTGTCATATTTTAATTTAAGATTATTATTAAACTCAAATGTAAATCCATCCATCCATCTTCTGCTGCTTATCCGAGGTCGGGTCGCTGGGCAGCAGCTTAAGCGGAGAAGCCCAGACTTCCCTCTCCCTGGCCACTTTTTCTAGCTCTTCCAGAGGAATCTCAAGGTGTTCCCATGCCAGCCAAGAGATATAGTCTCTCCAGCGAGTCCTTGGTCATCCCCGGGGCATCCTCCCAGTGGGACGTGCCCGGAACACCTCACCAAGGAGGTGTCCAGGAGGCATCCTAACCAGATACCCGAGCCACCTCATCTGGCTCCTCTCAATGCGGAGGAGCAACAGCTCTACTCTGAGCCCCTCCCAGATGACCAAGCTTCTCACCCTATCTCTAAGGGAGAGCCCAGACACCCTGCGGAGGAAACTCATTTCGGCAGCTTGCATCAGCTCCTTCTTCACCATGATGTATGCAGAGCTCCACCCTTTTCCAGCTTAGGACCATGGTCTCTGATTTGGAGGTACTAATTCTCATCCCAGCCACTTCACATCTGGCTGCAAACTGCTCCAGTGAGAGCTGAAGATCACGGCCCGATGAACCAAACTGGACCAAGTCGTCTGCAAAAAGCAGAGACTCAATCCTGAGCCCACTGAATCTGACCCCTTCAACGCCTTGGCTGCATCTAGAAATCCTGTCCATAAAAGTTATGAACAGGACCGGTGACAAGGTGAGAAAAGAGCGGTTCACTAAGACCTCCTATGATGATCAACAAACGGACAACACTCTCCCTCGCCCGGATGTGAGTGCCTGGTGGCCGGGCAAGCGCCTGGTGACTGGGCCTATACTCACGGGGCCCAGCCGGGTACAGCCCAAAGAAGCAATGTGGGTCCCCCTTCTCATGGGCTCACCACCTATGGGAGGGGCCAAGGAGGTCAGGTGCTGTGTGAACTGGGTGGTGGCTGAAGGCAGAGACCTTGATGGTGTGACCCTCTGCTGCAGAAGCTGGCTCTAGGGACGTGGAACATGACCTCTCTGGTAGAGAAGGAGCCTGAGCTGGTGCATGAGGTTCTGACTAGATATAGTCAGGCTCACCTCGACACACAGCTTGGGTTATGGAACCAAGCTCGAGAGGGGTTGGACTCTCTTCCACTCTGGAATTGCCCCTGGTGAGAGGCGCCGAGCTGGTGTGGGCATTCTTATTGCCCCCCAGCTTGGGGCCTGTACACTGGGGTTCACCCTGGTGAACGAGAGGGTAGCCTCCCTCCACCTGTTGTTTGTGCTTATGCACCAAGCTGCAGCTCAGAGGTTACCCACCCTTTCTGAAGTCCCTGGAGGGGGTGCTGGAAAGCGCTCCTGCTGTGGATTCCCTTGTTCTGCTGGGAGATTTTAAAGCTCACATGGGCAATGATAGTGAGACCTGGAGGGGTGTGGTTGGGAGGAACGGCCTCCTCGTCTGAACCCAAGTGATTCTTTGCTCGTTGTGGTTTGTCCATAATGAACGCCATGTTCAAGCATAAGGGTATCGACATGCACATTTGTCATCAGGATGCCCTAGGTCAATGATTGACTTCGTAGTTGTGTTGTCGGACCTGTTACCAAATGTTTTGGACACTCGGGTGAAGAGAGGGGCGGAGCTGTCAACTGGTCACCACCTGGTGGTGAGCTGGCTCCGATGGTGAGGGAGGATGCCTGGCAGACACAAACATATAGGTGGGCTCTCCTATCTCTGGGGCTGAGGTTACAGAGGTGGTGAAAAAGCTCCTCAGTGGCAGGGCCCCGGGGGTTTATAAGATCCGTCCAGAGTTCCTCAAGGTTCTGGATGTTGTAGGGCTGTCTTGGCTGACATGCCTCTGCAACATTGCGTGGACATTTGGGGGCAGTGCCTATAGATTGGCAGACTGGGGTAGTGGTCCCCCTCTTTAAAAAGGGGGGCCAGAAGGTGTGTTCCAACTACAGTAGAATCATATCCGACGGACCCTCATTACCCGGGAGCTCCTCAGCCTCCCGGGTAAGGTCTTTTCGGGGATCCTGGAGATGAGGGTCCGTCGGATAGTCGAATCTCAGATTCAGGAGGAGCAGTGTGGTTTTCGTCCTTGTCGTGGAATAGTGGACCAGCTCTACACTCTCGGCAGGGTCCTAGAAGGTGCATGGGACCAAAGTCCCATGCACCTTCTACATGCAACCAGTCTACATGTGCTTTGCAGGGACTGAATGACCCTGTACAACCGGTGTCAGAGTCTGGTCTGCATTGCCAGCAGTAAGTCAGATTCGTTCCCAGTGAGGGTTGGACTCCGCCAGGACTGCCCTTTGTCACCCTTTGTCAATTATAATCGTTTAAAGCAATGAAACACTTCAGTGGGATATAGTCTTGTGTAACAAGTAGGAATGTACTTAAGACTTAAAATGTTTGTTATTGAGCAATAACACGTGCGCTTGTAACATATGCCCTTGTCTTTTAATCAATTTGAAAGCAGTTAGATGGTCCAACTTGTGAAACAAGAGGGGTAACACTTTATAATAACTACACTCTATTAAGCATTATTTAAGAATTAATAAATACTGAAAGTATTATAAAGCATTACTAATAAGCCTGAATATGTACTTAATTAAGGTAGTTATAAATATTGCATACTTCTTTAATAAGTATGTCATTTAAGCATTGTTAAATACTGAATTCATCATTTATAAAGCTTTACTCATACATTAGTAAGCATAGTATGTAGTTTATTAATGAAGTCTAAATCCTTTACACTTCATTAATAAGTACTTCATTTAAGACTTGGTAATTCTGAATTCATTATTGTTCCAATGGTAATACTCATTACCATTGGAACAATATGTATTTTATAAAGTATGTAGTTTATAAAGATGGTTATGAACCGTTTATTCCTCATTAAAAATCTAACCTTTAACATGCTTAAAGCTTGTATTATCATACTTTGAGTGATGGATTGAGCATTTCTAAATTATTAAGTCATTTACAAACCAGTTATTCAAGAATTGTCAGGAAATGAGAATTGACAGGAGTGCACAAACTCATTGAGGCATGTAGGAATGGCTAGTGATTGTGTTAATGGATGCTTTATAAAAACTAACATGTTTCTTTTTCAATAGATGACCTATAAACACTTATTAATACAGGAATTCATGAGGTCAGGTGCTTACAAAGCATTTGCTTGTCATTAATTAAGTGCCGTCTAAAGTGATCTAAAGTGATCACAATCCATATTTACAAATTATATTTAAAGGCTGGCAAAACCTCAAATCTCAGTTATCTTAACAGTCAAAGGAAAGACACAACACAAAGAGATTAGAACATACTACATTAATATTTACTGCAATTTAACAATAGTTATAAATATTACAAAGTAAATCTTCATTAAAAATATAGAATCCTTCAGTATTAAAAAATAAAGCAAAAAATTATGTCAGTTTCATATTTAAACACCTAAATCGTATATCTCAAAGTATGAAAATTACTTGAGACAGATAAAATAATTATACAAACCCAACAAAACACAAAATAATACATGAACTTTAATTTTATCACACTACAAAACAAATTACACTGATTCCTTGTGTTTATGTCTCAGTCATAATATTTGGGTCTGAGCGCATCTTAAATGTTTTGCTATCTCAGTCTCGTAATACAGTATCGTTACAGTAATTGAATATGGCTACCTGTATTTTTTTTGCAATGTCATATATCAATCTGCCAAATGCACCATCACAGTGTTTCTTTGCAAGCCATTCATTCGACTCAATCACAGAAAGGTGGTCAGAAAGCAAACTGTCAGTGTGATTTCCCCTAAGCCTCCAGATCTGCTCTTTGCACGATCTCCAGGCCCTCTCAAGATGTTGGGTGTGGGCACCAGTGTGGGGATCTACATACCACCTACTGTGGTTGACAGTGTAATTGTTATACCCCAGTGCAGAGAGTATTCGATCGTCAGTGATAACTGAAGATCCAAGCCTCACATGATGGGCAATCAAGGGGACTAGATGTCTTCGTGATCTTCTCTCCACAAGACGTAAAATAACTTTTGATGAATCCTCACACCTAACATCCCAAAGACCCACTTCTTTCTCTTCCAGTGTTGGGTCTGGTTGTTTATCCAGAATTAGGACAGACTACTTCTCTCGTTTGAGCTCTTTATTTTCTTAAGCAAAATGGAAGATGAAAATACTCAGCTGAGGACCTCAGTCCAGTACAAAGACAAGAATGCTCTACAGTCGTCTTTGTTGGAGTGAGCGTCCAGATTAAGGGAAACAGTAACCTTTATAGAAATATAGATCATGGTATGAACATGACTGATAAGACTAGGTAGGGAGTGGCCGTGGTTTAGACTTGGCTCTCCCTTGTTGGTGCACAGGCTAAGTCCCAGCCTCTTGGCACAGGACCAACCAATCTTTAGGCATTGCTTCCGGTTGTGTCCCTCCTTGTGGTACCTCCCTAAGCTAACTGGTACTAACTAGTCTGGAGCAGCTGCGCCCATGTGTCTTCCCTGAGATACAATGCATGATGTACCCTGATATTGTTTAGGCTGTGTTCATGTTATCTGTACTTTCTGTGCCTATTGTACTGTGCAAGCATTAGCGTATGTGTGCATAAGTGACTGTGTAAGCAGTGTGCACGTGTGTGAGATAGTGTTTGTGTGTGACTGATTGTAGTGTGTGTGTGTGTATGTCTGTATAGTAGATAGCTGTATATGGCCAGTGTAATACATGAGTCAAGCATAATAAGAATGAAAACCCTCACACCAGCCACCAGCCATTCTTCCTCTCCCATGCAGATGTAGAAACAAAACAGACACAGGTATAAACAGATAGATTATATCAACTTGTTTTAATATATTTGACACTTTTGCCACCATTAGTTTAGCATACCTCTCTTGAAAATGGCTTTTGAGGTCTTCTTGTTAATAAGCTTCCTCAGTCGGGTGAATTTGCTCATCATTTGCAAAGAAGAAAAAACATAAAACTTAGGATTTTATGAAGCCATGCAGCATTTTTTATGTTTTGATCATAAAAGAAAGAAAGCCTGCTTATATTACGTAATCAATAATCAAGCAAATCAAAATGTGCAACGTCATCTGTAAGTTCGGACAAGATGGCGCACTAAGCAGTCACATCCGTCTGAGCTCCTAATAAAGTCCCAATGTAAGAGTTATTGAACTTATATATTCCACTTTCGTGAACTGTTAACAAGAAGAATTCAGTCCAAACATGAAAAAATACAACAGCATGAAATCTTCGGCAGCGAAAAACCTTCCGTTTACAACCCATATGAACAGTGACCACGACTATTCAACACCGATGGAGACAGTTAATGCTAGCAACAAACGAGAGAGATTGACAATTCCTGCAAACACTCTAGAAAAAGCACATACGGAGAAGAAAGTGAAAGGTTACGCCTCAGGAAAATGACTCCAACACATCCACAGACACTATATTGAGAGCTATTGATAGCCTTGGTAAACGCTTAGACGACCACATGGAGGAGCACGGCACCATGCTAACTGCTATCGCTAAATCAGTACAGTTTAACTGTGAGGAGCTGGAAAACGAAAATAAAACATCTGGAAAATCAAGTTGAATCACTCACAAAAGAAAATGATGACATTAAAGGTCGTTTTTTGATTCAAGTAAGGCACAAAAGGCTATGCTGATTTCAATGTAACCCCTGATGAGTGGATGGATAGATGGCCTACAAAACTTTCCAGGGAACATAGAAACCCAATCATAGAAAACTTCACTAACAACCTCAAATTAATAGATATCTAGAGAACCCTGAACAAAGATGTCAATTTACCTGGCACAAACCCAATGGGCAAAATAGATCACGTATTGATTACTGGCTGGTTTCAAACTCAGTTTCTCAATATGTTACAGAGACAACACTCTCTAATTGTCCTTTAAGTGATCATTGCACTATTAATCTGAGACTAAAAGATAGAAACCAAAATAATAAATTTAAAGATTATTGGAATTTTAATTCCTACTTGTTAAGAAATGTGGAATACAGTAATTCTATTAAAAGTCGCTCACTCTCTCATTTTCTAACGCTTTATCCACTGAGGGTCGCGGTGGGCGCTGGTGCCTAACTCCAGCTGACATAGGGCGAGAAGCAGGGTACACCCTGGACAGGTCGCCAGTCCATCACAGGGCCACATAGAGACAGACAACCATTCACTGTCACATTCACACCTATGGGCAATTTAGAATGTCCAATTAACCTAATGCCCAAATCTGCATGTTTTTGGACTGTGGGAGGAAGCCGGAGTACCTGGTGAGAACCCACACACCACGGGGAGAACATGCAAACTCCTTGCAGAAGGCCCCTTGTGAACCCGGGACCTCTTGCTGCAAACGCAAGAGTGCTAACCACTACACTCTAATCTTGGAAATTAAAAATTATGATACTATAAGCGCCCCAATATCCAAATGGGAATATTTAAAGTTTAGCATCAAAGAATCCTCAAAAACTAAACAAGCAAAGGAATACAATTTGATTTATTTTGTGATACTGAAGGGATCTCTTTTTTTAATGAAGATTTCATTGGTAGTATTTGTAACTACAAATACAGTGATCACTGTTGGTGAGTTTTTATTCAGCCATGTTTTACCTTTATATGTGTTTTTATATCATCTTTACAGTGGTGCAAGTGTTTACAGTTGTTAAATTGCAGTAAATATTTATGTAGTATGTTCTAATCCTAAGATAACTGAGCCTTTAATGAGTCTTGAGGTTTTGTCAGCCTTTAAATATAATTTGTAAATATGGATTGTGCTCACTTTAAATGAGCTCACACACAATACTTAATTAATGACTAGCAAATGCTTTGTAAGCACCTGACTTCATGAATTCCTGTATTAATGTGTTTATAGGTCATCTATTGAAAAAGAAACTTGTCAGTTTTTATAAAGCATTCATTAACCCAATCACTAACCATTAGTAAATGCCTCAATGAGCTTATGCACTCCTGTCAATTCTCAATTCCTGACAATTCTTAAATAACTGGTTTGTTAATTACTTAATACTTAATTTAGAAATGCTCAATCCATCAGTATGATAATCTTTAAACTTGTTATAAATTAGCTTTTTAATGAAGAATAAAACATTCATAACCATCTTTATAAACGACATACTCATGAGTAGTACCGAAACAATGCTTTAAAAATAATGAATTTAGTATGTACCACTTCTTAAATGAAGTACTTATTAATGATGTGTAAAGCATTTATAACTGTATTTATAAACTACATACTATGCTTATAATTATGTATAAATAATGCGTTATAAATGATGAATTCAGTATTTATTAATGCTTAACTAATGCTTAATAGAGTGTTGTTATTATAAAGTGTTACCAAAATGTTTTATTCTTTTAAAAATGCCACTTTCTGTCTACAGACAAGGCACACAGGACAAATATTTTGTTTAATTCACAACTCAACAAGTTGAACCATAAAGCGATAAACAGTTCAATCACCTTTGATAACTAATAACAGAATTTAACAAGATAATTGTGGTTAACTCTTTATAAACTTTATGAACTGAAATTTATGTTAAATTATAATATCAAGGCAGCAGGCGAACTTACTAGCAAACTAAACGTACTAAAAATGTCTTACAAGTGAAATAAAATTAGGGTCCAGGGCTGGGACACTGAGACTGGGTGTCTGTGTGTGGTTTTTACTCCAGACTCCTTCCCCGTGTAGACCAAGGACATGAAGACTGGGGTTAACTGGAAACACTACATTGACTGTACTGTATGTTGGTCCTGTGATCAGGTGTTGACCCGTTCAGGATGTACCTACCCCTCACCCAGTGTCAGCAGGGATTGGCCTCAGCTACCCCTGGCACACAGATGATAAGTGATGAAGATGGTGTTTCCACCTTTATAAAAAAAAGAGGACATTTGATAAAAACCTTATTTCTAGGCAAAAATAAATGAAATTTGATAAATGGTGGACTGACATTGGTGTTAGCCTACACTAACATAGTCAAACTACCAGCATGCTATACCAAAATAAATCATATCAACCCAAACATACTACCTCTATGTTGTCACCCAGTTCCTGATATAGCACTGGGCCTTGGCAACATCATTTTGGTTATAAAAGTGACTGAGCACAGCACCATGAATGGACTTGATGTTTCTGTCAGGAAAACATTTGCCCTGCTCACTTTGGAAACATGTCAAACCTATTAGTTCATTCCATGGGAACTGCATCTGGCAGTGTGTGCACACAACCATCCCTAAGTCAGTTACAGCCTGTTTTTGGCCCACATGAACCTAAACACATGAAATCTTTCTTTCTGAGATAACGGAAATATATTCAAGGATGCTTATGTAAAAGAGACAGAGACACAGCCAGAGTTTATGTTCTCTTTTATTGTCCTTCAGTCATTGGGTGCCTAATGGCTCCTTGTTTGGTGCAGTTATTAATAAGGCTCCTGATGAGCAATGACAGTCAGACAATACACAACATAAAAGTCAACAGATGTGGTGCAATTTAAGGACATTTTTTGGAAATATGTAGTTTTTTCTTTTATCAGAGAATTTTAAGAACATCACTCTAATGCTTATCTTTGCATAAAGACATGGAGTAACAACTAGGATGGGTCCCACTGGGTTCATAACATCTCTAAAGCTCACAAATGGACAACCTACATTTTCACTTGAGTGTGTGCAAAGGAATGAGCAGAAGAAGCAGTGGTGCAACATTATGCGATGGTGTCAAGCATAACTACATCCATCATTTCACTTTCTCAGGTTGGGTGAGGCTGAAGTTGAGAAATGCTCCACTTTCCAAATGACAGCACAGGCACTAGTCAGTCAAATCATTTATATCGTTTAAGCTGGAAACAGTACACCCTCCAAATGGAGCTCTCTGATATTTCTGTTCTTTCTCTTAACAGTGTCTTGTTTCAACTAAAATGCTGGCAATAATCACAACACATCACAAGCACCAGGCATCAGACATGCCAACTCTCAAATATTAAAGCAACACATATAGTATGTGTGAGTGCAGTGTTTCTGTGTATACACAATGAAAGACACAGCACATCTTTTGCCTGTAACGTGTTATACCAGTGTTATGATTTCTATATTTGCTGGAAGAGGAGACAGGAGGAGCTGCTATTTCTTTTTCCCAACAAACATGGCTCTCTCTCACCAAGGTGGTCCATTTTATTTCTTGCTACATCAGCATTGCCTCACACTGCAATGCTGCTGCTGGCAAAGCTCTCCTGTCACCACCCCAGCCTCTACCCTTCTAGAACAGAGTCTAACAGGTTTAGTTTGAATCGTTATTCATCGTATTGCCCAGGGCTCACACGTATACTGGGGTTTCCTGCATTGTCCTCCCTGTTTTGCTTAGAATGCTGCTTGGTCAATCCAGGAAGCATTTAAAGAGCAGAGCCATCAGGACCATGTCTGACTGCATTTTCATTTGTTGTAATAAATGGATTCATTATTCCTGAATTAATAAGTACAAATGTTAAAAATAGCTCTTGGTGACCACATAATCTAACTAAAACATTCTCCTCCATTTTGAAACAATGTCATCAATGATGCTAATAAAATCTCAGTGCTGAATGGTTATTGTGACACCACTTCATGCAATTTTGACAATGTCTGTCACAACTCAGCCTGACAGAAAATATGCATGTGATATGTCATGAAGTCAAGCCAAATTATATATTGTTTAGTGTGAACATACAGTTTGTAAGTATAAATGTTACGTTAATTACCATTAGCAACTTGTTTTTACACAACGTGAAGTATAAAAACAACCACTTCCCAGTAAGGAAACTGAATGCAATGATGACACCAGTCCCAAGTGGGTGACATAAAGCAAGTGTGGGCCAACTGGGGCTTACAACTGATAGCCTTACATGGAAAAAGGCCTCCATGCCTCCATGCAGGAATTATTGCTATTCAAAAAGCACTGCATTTCTGCATCATTCAGCAGGCTGCTGCAGGTTGGCCAGTTCAGAGCTGAGATAGCAATCAGGGAGTCAGACGGTGCCAGGAAAAGCATGCTCGCTCAGGACCTGGCTCCATCCCATTTGTGACCTCAGCACTCTTGTCATTCCTCCATTATTTAGTCTCACACAGTGTTCACTATGAAACATGTTACTTTTTACCCTCTACAGAAATTGGTTAAATGCTCTATAGCGTCAACTATGTTCTCAGAACGAACGGTATCAATGTTAATGTTGTACATCTGATTTTATTGTGGAATCTTGGTTCTCCTTTAGTTGTATAACTTTTCAGCAGCTGAATTATATTTAGCTCATAGGTTAAATGATTGAATTAACCTCTGAAAATGTTTATGGCGGATTTGAGCTGTGAACAACATAATTCTATCATTAAAAATACCTCAGACATAATGTTAGTGCATAATTGTGCATAATTCATGGATTTTTAAAGTGTGATTACTAACCGCCCAGTGGTTGTTTTCCTGCACAGACCAAAGGTCCACTTTTCAGACTCTTATAATTGTCATGTTCCACATCTGGCCTGGGTTGCCTCTCCGCTCCTTTTTACTTTAATTCCTGTTTTATTTTGTAGTCTACCTGTGTTTCCTGGGGAATTTGTTTTGTGTTTCAGGAGGTTGGCTGGCAGGTGAGGCGGGGACGTTAATCATCGCAGCTGTTTCCGATCTGCTAATCAAGCTCCCCCTACTTATACCAGGGTTTCCCGCTTCCCGGTGTCAGTGCGTCTCATTCAGTACATGGGTAACCTGTGTCATGCCACTCGATTGCTCAAAGCTCTATTTTAACTAGTTGTTTGGTTAGTCTGGTTTTTGATCTTTTCTAACTCTTCCTTTGTTTCCTTTTTTCTAGTGTCCGGTTTTTCCCTGACTCCTGCCTCACCAGCAGGCCAGCCTCAGCGCCCAGAGTTATCTCCCCTTTTTGTTTAGTTTAAGCCCCAGCACTCTTACTGATTTTTGTTCATTTTTGTACAATAAACCGTGTTATTCCTTTTTACTTCTGACTCCGCCTTCTGGTCCTGTTAGTCCTCTTTAGATGATTTATTTGAATCATTACAATAATATGCACATTTTGGCCAAAAACATGTTTTGAGAGGCTACCAAGAACAAGCATTTATTGGGCGAAAATGGTTGGCGGTCCCAATGAACTGTAACCACCAGAAAAAATAAATCCTGGGGTCCAATTTAGTGATTATGCCACACTAGAAAAGATTCCAGATTCCCTCAAGATGTTCTGTCAATAAGGTTTTGTTTTCCTTACTGTTGGTCTCCTTGTTAGCAAGGTTTTTCTTTATTTTCTTGACCGTTAACATTTTAGATTCTAACTGAAGACATCAAAAACTATGAATGAACGCATGAAATTGTTCATTTCACAAAAAAGTGTGAAATTAATAATGCTTTATATTTTAGATTCTTCAAAATAGTCACCCTTTGTTTTGATTACTGCTTTGCACACTCTTGGCATTCTCTCGGTGAGCTTCATGAGGTAGTCACCTGAAATGGTTTTCCAACACTCTTGAAAGAGTTCCCAGAGATGCTGAGCATTTGTTGGCCCTTTTACTTTCACTCTGTGGTCCATCCCATCCCAAACAGCTCGATTGGGTTTAGGTCAGGTGACTGTGGAGGCCAGGTCATCTGGCACAGCACTCCATCACTATCCTTTTTGGTCAAATAGCCCTTACAAAACCTGGAGGTGTGTTTGGGGTCATTGTCCTGTTGAAAAATAAATGATGGTCCAACTAAACGCAAACCGGATGGGATGGCATATTGCTGCAGGATGTTGTGGTAGCCATGCTGGTTTAATGTGCCTTCAATTTTGAATAAATCCCGAACAGTGTCCCCAGCAAAGCAACCCCACACCATCACACCTCCTCTTCCAAGCTTCATTGTGGGAACCATGCTTGTACAGACCATCCGTTCACCGTTTCTGTGTCGCACAAAAACACGGCGGATGGAACCAAAGATCTTAAATTTGGCCAAAGCACAGATTTCCACTGGTCTAATGTCCATTCCTTGTGTTTCTTGGCCCAAATAAATTTCTTCTGCTTGTTGCTTTTCCTCAGCAGTGGCTTCTTAGCAGCTATTTGACCATAAAGGGCTGATTCCCACAGTCTCCCCTGAACAGTTGATGTAGAAGTTTGTCTGTTACTAGAACTCTGTGTGGCATTTATCTGGGCTCTAATCTGAGGTGCTGTTTGTCGTTACTTAGCTGATTGGTTCTTGCCATAATATGAATTCTAGCAGTTGTCAAATAGGGCAGTCAGCTGTGTACCAACCTGACTCCTGCACAACACAAATGATTAATTAATTCCACAAATGAACCCAAGGCACACCTGAAGTGAAAACCATTTCAGGTGACCACATCATGAAGTTCATTGAGAGAATGCCAAGGGTTTGCAGCGCTGTCAACAAAGCAAAGGGTGGCTATTTTGAAGAATCTAGTTATTAGTTATTTCATATATCTAGTTATTTCACACTGTTGTTTACTACATAATTCCATATGTGCTTATTCATAGTTTTGTGGCCTTAAGTGAGAATCTACAGTGTAAATAGTCATGAAAATAAAGAAAAACCATTAAATGAGAAGGTGTGTCCAAACTTTTTGACTGTATATTAAATATAGTTGGTGAATGGATTTTCTCTCTCTGACTGCTCCTCTCATTGGTGTTACTTAGTTTGTCTTACTGTTGTCATCTGTTGATTTTAGAAAGTAACTACCATAATGAATTAATCCAAGAATACATGTTGGATCACAAAACTACCTTCTGGAATAACAGTATAAAGTGTCAATCAATAAATCAATAAAATGATACGTTTGATTTTCCCTCTCAGGTTTGTGCTGAGCAGCTGATTTGTAGAGTAATTTTAGTGAGGTCACACATGGGTCAAGTCTTGGCTCTGCTTATTCACTTTCAGAAACTAAGTCTTTGTATCAAAAATAGCAGTTTATCAAGGTTCTAGTTATATAGAATGAGAGGATGTGCACTGAGAGCTGCTTTGCTCAAGCCATGTCATGCTGTGAGGTCGAAGCCAAACGCTGATGCAGCCACAAAGGTCTACTTCACTGTAAAACTGAGCATGTAAAATAACTATATACTCATAGCACTTTTCTTGTTTATGCCAAGGCATTTTTTCTGCTGCTGGATAAGCCAAACTACAGTTTGTCTCATATTTGTCTGTTCTGTGCAAAATGTATGTTTTATTTAGAACTATGGAATTCTGTTTTTTCACCACCATTGTTATGTACTGTGTAAACCAAAGTGACTTGGATAGTTTGGCCAAAAAGACAAAACAATGAAACAAGGTAAATAAATCTACAGTAAAAATAGTCATTAACAGAAGTACATTTTTTAGATAATTACATCTATATACTGAGAAAAACAAACAATGCTTACACTTGGATGTTCTTTTTTCTTACACTTGTTAGTGATGAGACTGATGTTTGGTCCAACACATTTGTATAAAAACCTAAAATACTGGGCAATATGATGGAGTAGAAAGTACTGGTCATAGCACCTTGTTATTGCTGCGTTCCATTTACAATCCCTGAATTTGGAGGTCCAAACTTGGAATGACATCACCCCTGAGTTCACTGCCTTCCAGTTGAGTTGGACAAAAAATGGACACAATGGTATTTTGAGCAGAGAATCAGCGTAGCAACATGTCTACGGTCATAAATTACACAGTATTGTGTGTGTGCGCGACTGATTTAATATGAACTATATATGACAGAAGTGTTGTTAATATTAAAAGTGTGAAGTGTTAGTGTATGGTGGCATCCTAACCCAGGGTTCGTGACGCTCCAAGTCAGAAAATCTAAGTGGACCGTCCCATGACCTTGGAAATTCCGAGTTCAGACTACAAATGCAACGCAGCATAAGAATGGACAGCTGAGATCAGTTTGGTTGTGCTAGACATTCCACAGAGCCACTGTAAGTGATCTCTCTTGTTTCACGGCTTTGTTTTAATGTCCCTGGTCTTCAACAAAACAAGTGCCCAAAGTATCCATCCAACCATGAGACATTTTGCTGATGAACTCAGTTCATACATGTACTTCCTTGTTATATCAAATGGTTGGTCCATTCTTGATTGACAGTATGGTTAACCCCTAACCAACCACCCCTCTTAAATGCCTAAAATGCTGCAGGAAGGAGTCCTGAATACCAGATTTAAGTTAGTTCACTTCATGTCCGGTAACTCAACTGTATTTTTTGTTTGAAGCCTGAAAAATATCTGTGGAAAATGCAAACTCAAACTTGTGTTCAATTTCTCTGGCATGACATCTTTCATTTATTTAGCATGTTTGCTCAGTGACCTGAATCTCTCAATGTCAGGCTCTTACAGTAAATCTAGGATAAACTTTTCCAGTATCCCACAGCACTCTCCTCCTCACCACACATTCATGAAGTCATGTAAGGAGGAGGAAAATTGACAGGAAGTTCGTCAAACGTAATGCGGACACTCACAGCAGCATTGGTATAGTGATTTAAAGTATGAAACATGAAAACCAATTAATCACAGTCTGCCTTTACAACATTTAAAGCATATAAGGAATGTATATGTGTGATTTTCTGAATGATTGCCAATGTTCTGAGCATTAAAATGTAATTGTACCAAACAAGATTAAAAGTTGGAAGTGTAGAAATTGTGGTTACCTTGGATTACATCTCATTATTTATAGCATTTTGTGTTTGGGAATTGTATTTATCATGAAAAGGTTCACTCTTGAAGAGTTTCTCACTGACATAAACTCTCGTTTGCTATAGATCTTGTTTTCTGAAATAATCCAAGTGTCAGTGGAGAAAAGGTATTGTTTTAAGTCGCGGGAACCAGGGTGATGCTAACTTCTGGGCTGTGCTACAAAACACGTCATCCCTGCAGCACTTTATTGATTAAATAACATGAACCTTAAATATGTGTAAACTAACCCTTGAAAAATACCGGGTCCAAGATTACAAAGTAACAACATGACTTTGTCTGACAGTAACGTCACAGTTTGAATGTGTTTGTTCATCTCCTCATCTCTTATTCACTGCACTAGTATGTGTGTGTGTGTGTCTGTGTCCTCATGCTAATGTGTGTATGTATGCATATGTGCGTTGTTCTGTCTGTTTTGTATTTTAGTTGTGGCCCTTGAAGCAGTACACTCCATACAGCTTGTGCTTTTTGTCGGGGAAGCCACTGAACCTAACGGCAGCTTCTGTAGGACTGCAGCGCCGACGGGGTTGAGATATAGGATAACGGACGCTGCCATCGGCCAGCCAGCCAGCATCACAGCGGTCGTAGCCCAGCAGCTTCCAGGCAGCATACATTTGGCCGACCTTGGCAATCTGAGCACCATCTTTTTGACATGCTCTGACTGCTTCGTCATAGGTCAACTTAGAGGGGTGAATCAGGTAATAGAACCGACCTAAAACAACATAAAGAGAGTCAGTTAAAGCATGATTATAAAAAAAACAGTAATTAAGATTATAAACATAAAATACTCCCTGTCTGCAAAAGTGTAAAATCTGCAAAATATAATATACATAATATAACTCCCATATATGAAGAAGATATGCATTCAACCTTTTTAGGGAACAAACATTTATGTAGATAAGGTAAACATGATTTAATATTTGAGTGTAAATCATTAAATTATAAGACTGTTGTTTTCAGGTCACTTCTGTAATGGTTTTGTCCATGACATATTACAAATCAATTCAATTCAGTAATCCAAAAGGCTTCCCTGAAGGTGTTCAGCACACTTGACATTGTTTTGTAAGTCCTAAGTCCTCAGTAAGATATCCTGAGTAAAAAATAGATTTAGTGTTTTGATGGCACAACGGGGGAGTTTACAGCAAACATTTGATTTCATCCTGTAACTTCTTTGAATAACCAGAACAAATCTGAAGACAATGCAGTCCACATGATGACCCAGCTGTTATCCTGCATGAAACGTTCTGGGAATCAACAAGACATTTAGTTAGATTTTCTAAAAAGTATTGATTTTTAAGCACAAACTTGACAGTTTAAAGGTGACGGTGAGTGGAAAAGCTTCATTTTGTGAAGATTAGAACAATGAGGTTTAGCTGAAAGATATTAAAACTGACTTGCTAATGGCACCACAGCCACTGTTGCCAACTACTCAGGAAGGAAAGTAGCTATCCTAAAAGTCGTGAGAAAATGATGGTAACTGGTATTGCCCTGAAAAATTATTTTAGACAGTTACATTTATGGATCAGTCAGCAGTGGCTTCACATGTGCGATTAGCAGTCTGCGTGCGGAAGAATGCACATCTCCTGCTCTGACAGCAGCTGGGAGGGACTGCTGTGTGAGGAGATGACTGGGCCTCCTGTGAGTGCTTTGGGATGGGGAGGGGGTAAGTAAAGTGATATGTGCTCTCATGTCAGAGTCTCCAAAAGTCTCCAGTAACACTGGAAAGTCACTATATTTGTGGCTAGATGCTTTTTTTTTTTTTTTTTAAATAGTTGCTAGAGGGGTCGGAATACTCGCGAACTATAGTGACGAGGTCTCCAAGTTGGCAGCACTGACCAGCAAAGATCAAGGGATAAAACCAAAATCAGGTTTCATAAGAAATCATAAACAACGAACAAACAAAACCAATGTTCTCTCAAACTAAAGGAGGCAAAGCACTGAAAAGTTATGCTGCACATGGATGTGTCTCCTGGTGTTACACAGTCACTGTGGACTACTGGTAAATGGTAATGGTAAATATGTGGACACATAATGTGGAAAGTACAGGGCGGGAAAAGTACAGGGTAAACCTTCCTCATGAATATCTACATTTAAATGTTTCCAGCGAAGGCATATTGCAGACCACAGAAACTTAACTGTAATTTTGAGATTAGAAAAACTCTTCAAATTAGAAATGGAAGCTCCTACATTAATATATATATATATATATGTGTGTGTGTGTGTGTGTGTGTGTGTGTGTATATGTTTTGTCTTTTGATTTGATTGTTTTGATTTGTGCTACACTGAATCACATCTCACTCTAGATAATTTTTTTATAAAATCCAAGTGAAAGAGTTCTCAAAGTGTAAAAATTAACATCAAACATGAATATTTTGAATAGAATCTGTTCTCACAAGTTCTCATACTTGTGAGATGTCCCCATTCAGCTTGTTACCTGCTTTATTTTTTCTATTCTCATTTCAGAGCTTGTCTTGAGTGTTGCAATCATCCACACCCAGCATCATTATCTCCTCCCCACCTATGGCTCATTTTCCCATTTGTCACTTGTGTATATACAGGTATACCACTTCTTTTCCACAGTTCCCTGCCTGATTTTCTAGTGTTACTCTGTATCATTCCAGCATTCCTGTTCTGCCTGACCTGTTTAGATGTTTGAACACCAGCCTGTTTATAATGTTGATTTCTTCTCACCCCTTTCAGATTTGTTTGCCTGTGTTTTTCTTTGGACTGACTTCCTGGTAACCTGACCTATTGATCAGGGTTAGGGATAGGGTTGAACTTGAATTACAAAATCATCTTGACATCTTTATGTTCATTCATCAGCCTCATGGTGACTTGTGGTTTATTTTCTTTAGGAACCTGCATAAAGGTAATCACACACAGGTATAGCTATGTCCTTCACCTTTGTAGTAGGACGTGAAGCAGAAGACATCGTAGTGGTTCTTTTCTTTGTCTCTCAGGCCATAGTTACGAATGCCCGGCACTGTGTTCTTGCCTCCACACGGTTCTCTGGGTGTGGCGATGGGGTACTGGACTGAGCCGTCACTTAGCCACCCAGCATTGCACCAGTCGAAGCCTCCTCTCCATGCATCATAGAGTTGGTCAAAGGATGCCACAATGGCATCCTGGTCACGACACGCTCGCTCGGCATCATAGAAGTTGAGATTGTAGCGACCCAGGCGGGGAAAGTATGGGAAGACAACCCCTATATGGAGAGGGGAAAATATGTAAACACCACCCTCTGTTTCTTCTATTTAATCTTGTATTAAACTGATGAATGAAAAATTGACAATTGTCTCTTGCTCTAGACAGTAATGGCTGCTGTTCTCTGACTACTCTCAAGCATAATGAAGTTGCTCAGACACTGATGTACACTTTGCTTACACAACACTTATTCCTGACATTCCCCCGAGCAGTCTAGAGACCGTGGAGGGCTGATGATGCAAAAGAAGCCTGGGAGGAGTTTACCAATATTATTAATCAGGTTTGCCCTGACATACTGAGAACAGTTGCCCAGTGTAAAAAAAAACAAACAAAAAACCAAAAAAACAAAACAAAAAAAAAAACGGTTCAATGATAGAAGAAGAAGGGCCAAACAAAAGCTCTCTGAGCACCCGGGACATCAGTAGCACGTATTGTCAAGCTCGTGGTCTGGGCCTTGTCATTTGTGTTTGCATGTCAAATGAACTTGTCTTACCCAATTGAATTATGATCATTTTGGCATGTAACTCTGGATTACACAAAATCAAAGATGTAAATATGTTTGATTAACTTGAGCGCAGAGCATCCCTGTGGGCAAGGAGGAAGAGGAAGGAGACAATAAAATTAATGTTAACACCATTTTGTTTCATGAGTGATTTTCTGTATCTTTAATGTGATTGAGTAAATTATGGTCAAAAAAATCTATAAACGGAAACCTTTAAGGACAGAGCTGTGTGCTCCTCTGCTCTCCCTGCATGTTCCATGCTATGTTGTGTAGCATGCAACATGCCACAAAGATTGCACTGAATTTTATGAGATGAGAGAAGCCGAATATATACACACTATATGATGCTGAGGCTGTTTGTGGTTGGCTGAGAGAGATGTGAAGTCGTAAGTTTGTATCACAGTTTCAGCTGTGTTCATTAAATTCCATTACGTGTGCCAACCGCCTTTGATCTGACATCAGATGTGACAGGACAGTCAATATGTGCTGATTCAGATAGTTACATTAAATAGTGGTTGCTGTGATTATTAATTGCATTGAAATGTGCCTGACATTCTGTAAACCTGCCTGTGAGGTTTTGGTTACGTGTGCGCACTGTGCACCAGTCAGCCAAATTACCACTCACTAAATTACCACTTTGTTTTGATGAAATGTCCACATCCTCTTTCTTTCTCCATGCATACCTTCAAGGTCAAGAGACACCACTGCTGTTCCATCTTCCAGACCATCAATAACTTCACATTTGTATCTTCCATAATCCTCCAGGGTGAGTTCTGTGATAACCAGAGAAGCATCCATGGGAGAAGAGCCTTGCAAGTGGACCCGTCCATGAAAACTGCCGTAACTCCGTTTGTGAAAATCCATGACCACAAAAACATTCACCTAGACCAAGTTACAGAGTGATGATCAGTGCATAAAATGGGTTGGTACTGTCCAGTATGCAGTACCAGTACATCTTAATTTTGCTATTTGGAGTACCGGCACTTTTACTGACATACTAGTCCTTCTACTGCATACTGGTCCAGTACTAAACAAAGTATCATTTCCAAGGCTGCAGTATGTGACATGTCTTTCATCCATTCTGATGAGAGTCTAATGTTTGTTTTTTAGTGTCTACAATTATTATTGTTATTGTTAACCAATGATATTTATTGTGTTTATACAATTTTCACTCATGTTTATTTATATTCACTGTCCTCCTATCACATTTGTGTCCTGGAGGACAGCATAATAACCATAATAACAGGACATCCAAATAATATGGATTGAAGTTTAAATCATTGTTGGATAAATGTTGGATAATCTAAATATACAAGTTGGCAAAAAGTGTAACATAAGTCTGAATCTTTAATCTGAACTACATTAAAATGAATGTTTTACTATCTTGTAGCATCTTTTATTTCCTGAAAATGTTCATAGTAATACAAAGTGGAGTACTGGGACTTATTTTTCCTCACTTCTCACAGTGGTGATGATTTCACTCTTTATGTTTCATCCACTTAGTTGAATGTTTAATAAAGTAAATAACAATAACAAGTAGGGCAGTCACTGTGTGAATGTGTTTGTATTCGTTCAAACTTGGTCAGACCTTAAAAACCTGTTTAAGTTCAGATAGTCTGAAGTAATTGCTGTGTGATCAGAGCAGAGGGTGCACAGTTTCACCTTACTTCCATTTTGAATGCCCTCTTGGCCCATCAGACAAAATTAGACAAGCTAATCCATCCTCCTGAGCAATCACAAAGTACACTGCTCAAAAAAATAAAGGGAACACTAAAATAACACATACTAGATCTGAATGAATGAAATATTCTTATTAAATACTTTTTTCTTTACATAGTTGAATGTGCACAACAGCATGTGAAATTGATTGTCAATCAGTGTTGCTTTCTAAGTTCACAGAAGTGTGATTGACTTGGAGTTACATTGTGTTGTTTAAGTGTTCCCTTTATTCTTTTGAGCAGTATATTTCTGTGGAAGTTATTCTGGTTCTTCACATCAATGGTAAAGCATCACGGACAGACAGCACAACAACTGAATGATCTCATGTAACTAACAGTAAGGGTGATAAAATAATGTCTTCACATTTGTATGTGTATGATTGGTAGAAAAAGTGACAGACCTAATCAATAGTAAGTAAACAATAACCTCTTTCAGATAGTCTGAAGTCAGCTTTGTCCATTTGATCCTCATCTTGGGATTGTGTGGCATTGATGGGGACCTCTGAATCTTGCACGGTAAAGTAGCATTCCCTCCTCTCCTTGACACAACCTTTGACTCTTCTGCCACCACCAAGAGCTGTGGGCCATTTTCTGCAATATAGTAGCCGGATCAGAAACACAGGAGGAATGCATAAATAATGATCATTAAAATTTTCAGACAAAAATTTATTATGCGGTTCTGGAACAGAAGTGACAAAATGGTGGACTGATTACAGATTCATCGTCCTCTTTAGGGCCAAAGCAATAACCAATAAATCATTAATAATTTCCACATTTCTAGCCTTCATGACATTATAAGTTCAGAATATTCAGACAGTTATATGCTCTGTAAATCACCAAGTGACAACACAATGAATTCCGAAAAACCAATGTGTGCCAATGAATGATGAACACACAAGGAGGGATGGGGGGAATGAACAACAGAATGACTTTCTAAAATTAGCCATGTTACTATTGAGTAATTGTCTTAGACAAAAAAGTGTGTTTTAACACTCCCCAGTTCAACGTGAAACTTTCTAAAGATATTGTTATAATATTATTGAATTTCAGCCAATCATTGATGACTAACAGACACAGATACACATATTTATATAGTATTTTGTACTGATTCATAAGAGCACTGATAGAATATTATGATGTCTATTATTTTAGCAAGAGGACATTTTCAAGCAACTCTGACAGTCATGTAGTGTGACATCAACTAAGAGTAGGGTAAGGGTAGGGTAGTCCCTGTAAAGTGAACAAAAAATCTCTTCTGATGTGTAACTATGTTCAAATTCACCATCATTCTCTGCTCTGAGATGCTGTGTGTCCACTGGAGGAAACAAACACACTTTCACACACATACTACTTGGCCTATTTGCTTAAATAGGACCAAACACTGCAAACATCAAATTTCTTCAGTGTTTCTACAGAATATAACTGTAAGCGCTCTGTTATTAAACTGCCTCTTCAGCAAACATGTAGAGAAGTGACGTCACCTGCTTTGGTCACACCTAAAGCGTTTCTGAGTCGGTGTCCACTGGAGGAGTTCTGTCCTCCAGTGGACAAAAAATCTCTCAACAGAACGCTGGAGAGAAGCTGTTTTCATTTATTACTGCACAGCTCTCATGTTCCCAGCCACTATTTAGTAACATTTAATGTATCACTTTAAAGGGACTTGAATTAAAGTCCTATTGTCTGACAGGCTACAAAAAAACCAGCTGTTAAATGAAAAAAGTATAAAATGTACAAGTATTCACAATATATGTGATTCATGTCCATACCCACTGATATCAGAGAGTCCTAAAGCTTGGCTGATTTTAAATCTCAAATGAAATCATGGCTCATATCATCCCAATCATAGACACATAACACGTGAACACTCACATTTGATGTCTCACTCACATTTACATGCACATTTTAATCGAGCTAAGGCCATAGTCCGACTAAGACAGGCAATTGGACAACTTGCCAATTTCGAGTATACATGCAGATGAGAAAAACAATTAACTGGCTTTGTAACGTCTGACTCCACCTAAGTATGTGGTACTGTATGTCTCGATAAGCTAGTGCGTATTGAATCAGTTTCCTGTTGATCTTTATGTGACAGAAAAACAAACAGTGAATGGCGAGCTGGACGGAGAGATGGATTTTGCTATGGCTCTGTGTTTCGTACCTGCCATACATGTTAATCATAATACAAATTAGATGGAGCATGGCTCTTGTGGTTCTCTATTTCTGGGTCAAAGTCTGGGGAGGAAATTTTGGTGCGTAGGACGACTCCTGTCCAACTAAATGTATACAAGCAGGAGCAATTGGACTATGGATTGCATTATCCAGGTATGATAGTTCGACTACGACTAGTTCAATCTTCAGTCAAACTAACATGTTTACATGATAATTAAAAACCAAATTTTTGCTCTAAAATCAGACTTAACATGGATGTAAATGCATTGGTCATGGAATGGTGGACGCGCTCTATACTCTTGGCAGGGTCCTAGAGGGTGCATGAGAGTTCGCCTAACCAGTCTACATGTGCTTTGTGGACTTGGAGAAGGTGTTTGACTGTGTCCCCTGGGGAGTCCACACAACCAAAGCCAACAACCAAAAATATCAGACAATAAAAATATCACACTGATGTTGTTGGCTCTTAGTCTGAACATTAGTCACTGGTTCTGTTTAAGAGCAGCTCTTATGACTAAGTTTAGTGATCTCAAATGATCCAGCAAGACAAATTCTACAGGTGACACAACACGAAAAAAGATGTGACTATGCATTTAGCGTGACCACACTAGTTCCACTAATTCCAGCATTTTCTGCATCTTCAATATTTCTTTTAAAAAAATAATTCCAAAAATGCATTATTGATTCATCAGAATAACAAATAGTGAGTGAAATAGTAATTATTTCAGAATGATCCAAACAATTTCAGAATGATAACAGAATGATCCAAACAAAATAATATTTTTTTCTCATATCCATCTTATACATCTATCCCTCCATGTTGACTAATTGAATGATGCATTTTGAAGAACTATCTAATGATAGTTCCATAATAAAGGTAAGGCTGAGTTGCTGTCTTTGGACTGAGGAGAAACTCTGAATTCTGTGATTTTGAGAAACCCCAAATTAAGAGACAAAATCTCAATCACAACATCATTCTCTATACTACATTCCTCTTAAATGTATGTGTATGTATATATACACATCTATGTGTATGTGTGCACGTGTGTGTGTGTATATATGTGTGTGTGTGTGTGTATGTGATCTAAGACTCTGATAGCCTAATGAGATAGATAACACTATCTCCCTGAACTAATAATCCCCCACAGCATTATCAGCAAGCCACAGCAGGAGAACGAACTGATAAACTGAGGAAACAAATGACACTGCAGAGTGAGTGTCATGAATGCAACACAGAAGAGAACACTGCAGGGAAAGTTCTGTGTTGATCCTGCAAACCTCTGTGTGTCAAAGAAATTAAGCCTCTCATACAAGTAATCATAATATACACTATCTGAGGGGACAGAATGAGGTCAAAACAATAATATTGCAGAGAAAGAAGAAACATTTTGTACCATTAACAAACACCAGCTGTAATAAGAGTGGGTTTTTTTGGCTACTCCGTTTAAAATAATAGTTCAGTATTTGTGTGTGGATGTATGATGAACTGACACATAGTCAACCCTTATTTCACCATGTATGCTGCTGGTGCCAAGAACCAATCTGAGCCATAGATGCTCAGCAGAAAAGTCCATGCATGCTCACCAACAACACACTGAATGGTGATGGTACCTCACTGGTCAGATAATCAATGTGGAGGGAGATAATAGTCATAGTCTTTTTACCAATATAAAAAGGGTCCTTGCTGGCTAATACTATCTACCCAACCTGCCAACTGAGATGTTTGTAGAAGAAAAACACCATGAACAATGGCGTGCAGAGAATTTTGGAAAGGGAGGGGCAAAAATGAAGAGGGCATCAGTGGGGCAGGCACCACTAGTATATCTTTTCAGTCCTTTACAACACAATATCACTTTCTGTCACCAAGATGGGCATTCTCTATACAGTGCTGAATATTATTTCCTTTAACGACTCTAGGGAACTTCATAAGCATCACAGCATCCTTTTTGATTGGAAGAGCACTCATAGGAGTGTTACAAGGGCATATTGGGCACTGCATCACTTTTCTGCACTAGAAAGGCATTCTTAAAAACAATCAATTTTTTTCATTTAAATTTTACTTTTATGCAATACACATTTTTAGTTGTTTATGTGGAAATCCTGGCCCTTCTGTGTGGGTATATGGCAGGATTCTCTGAACGTTTTTCTCCTGAGAGCTACTTTGACAAATTGAAAATGCTACCTGTGTTTCATAACATTTCTAAAATATCCTCATAGTTTATTTCAACCCAGCTTGTTTTGTGTGAACATTTACAAAATGTTGGTGTCTACAACTCACATTTTGCAATATTTAATCTACCTCCATGTGGATTTTGCATTTCTGTACACATTTATTTCTAGTATATCTCATAGTCTATTAAATTAAAAATATTCATGCTGTCAAAACAAATCAATACATTTACAAATACACTGATATTATGGCTTATTCACTTTTCATTTTGTTATTATCTGCCCACATGTCACTGCATCACTTCACAAGAGTATTCACATGTACAGCTGTATGTAGAATGTAAACTAGGTATTTTCATTTTGTGAGATGACTGGTACTGGAGTCAACAAGAGAGGTGTACGCTGGAGTCTATCCACTTAGGTTTATTCATATAGCACAGTTTAAATGTTCTTTTGACAGTCTTGTTCAAAACTTTGATTTGACACACACACTTGTCGTTTACACTTGTGAAACAGAACTTTGTTTCCCATTGGGGAACCCTTAGTGGATAATGGTAGAAAATGAGTGAGTGAGAGAGAGTGGCATACAGGACAGCTGTTTCAAGATGCACAATAAGGAGGCACTTGGAGAAATAATAGGCAGCATGGTTGAAGAAAACCATTACTATCTCAATGCCACAAAGCAGCCCACTTACAATACACCAAACAGCACAGTTGCTGCTTCTGGAACAAAGTTATTTGGACTTATGAGACCAAAATGTAACTTTATGGTCACACGACCATTGGAGAGGAATCAACAAGGCCTATGATGAAATGTCCGCCATTCTTACTCTGAAACACAGAGGTGGATCACTGATGTTTTGGGGATGTGTGAGCTATGAAGGTACAGGGACCTTGGCAGCATGTTATCAGAAAATACTGGAGGACAATTTGCACTTATCAGCCCAGAAGCAGTGCTTTGGGATGCAATTGGATGTTCCAACATGACAATAATCCAAAAACAAGGTCAAGTAGACCTGTCATTGGTTACAGCAGAAAAAATTTAAGGTTCAGGGGTGGCCATCTCAGTCTCAGGAGATCTCAAGTGTACAGTCCATGCAAGACAGCCCAAGAATTTACAGGAATTGGATGCTTTACCAGCCATCCATGATTTTCATTATCACTCATATTCTCTGAAAATGGGCAAAATAAATAAATGAATAAATAAATAAATTCTGCCACTGTATGTAAACACTTGAGAACAACTGTATGTTTTGTCTGAGCAAGAATGCCATCCCACCAACTAATGAAGAAGTAAAGCCAAACCAACACTGGCTAAAGATGGATGCAAACAATGACAAAGTTCTAGGTGGAAAATCTCACTTTCACAAGTTGTCCTGCAGATTCAAAACATGTTAGTAATGGATGAACATGTGAGTGAAAGTCTTGCTAATATTATGGACATATAGAGTGCTAAAGCCTGTTACCACTTAGCAGTGCAGAGGACAAATGACTGAGAATAATTATTTAAAATCGCATCAGGAGACACATATTACACTCTTTCCTTGAATTAGATAAAGATGTTGGAGTAAACACAGGTTACAGCTTGAACCCATAGACTCCTGTGAGTAATGACACACTTTCTTTAAAAAAAGTGGAAACTGCAATCATTTGCACAAATTAAGTAAAATAGAAAAGCAGTGCCATAATAACATAAGCACACACAAAAACTAATAACGTTTGGTGCTAGAGACAGCTATCAAAGGTTAGCAGAGCAATGTCTGAGCTAATGTTGCTAAAGGCATGTTGGTGTGATGTTCGTCCATCATTAGGAGAACAGGACAGGAGGCAACAATTAGAGCAACCTTGTCCAAGAGGTCAGCTTGGACTGGTCATGTTTGAGCCAAAAAATTAATGCATAAATGTGATTTGTTTGACTAGTGCCTGAGGTGGAATTTTTGAATAATAAGATTTTATTGCCTGATGCTTGCATTGCCCCTTGGAAAGTTTCTCATTTCTGACACACACACGAGCAAAGTGGACCCTCAACGTACTGACTGCTCCTTCAAAGTGAAGGATTTCAGCTGATGCCTCATCAGATGCGAGTCACCTGTCAATGGATATGGTGCATATACTGCAGTGCAGGGGTGGGCAATTATTTTCCCAAAGGGGCCATATGAGAAACAGAAAATATTGTTGAGGGCCGGACTAATGGGCTCAACTAAATTCTGCTCAATATTAAATTTATCTCTTTATAAATAGTAGTAAAGTGTATTTGTGTATGTTGTGCAGCATACAAACACATGGTAAAGTAAATTAATGGTGAGGCAGACTTTATTATTATTATTTTTGCTAACTCTATTGCAAAATGACTATACCATACTTTGGTGTAGTGTGGTCTTCTGTGGTGAGTATATTCATCATGATGTCACAACTTTTTTGATGATTTGTGAAAATGAAAGAGGAAAAACTCACCTGTGACATAGATGGTTCTGGAGTGCCCCAGTTCAGGGTACAGGGTGTCTAAGTCATTGTCTGCTACAGTTAGTGAAATCAGAAGACAGATGAGTACAGGAATCATCTTCACTCACCAAGGCGGGGGTCTGATCACTGCAGAGAAACACAGAGAGTGAGAGAGAGCTTTTCAGAGTACAGCACGGACAATAACATGATGCTGAGGAGGGAGTTACATCTCACACTGTGAATGCAAAAGCCAGAAAAAAGAGGTATTTATAGTTGAATATGCTAAGGTACATCTATGTTCTGCATGCATCTCAGTTCAGAACAATTTGATACAGTGTTTATCTCTGCAGTGCTGTTTCACCCCCTGAGCTGCAAATTACTGCAACCTTCACACATGGAGCACTGCAGGCAAACACCCCCCACAAATGTCACATTCTCTTTTCTCACAAAGTCTCATTCATACATACATAAGTAAAAAAACTAAAAGAGAACATCACTTGTCCTTGGTGGACAAAGTGGATAATGCTTAAAAGACACAGGACTACACACGATCACAACACAGAGAGAATAAAACATCATTGCAAACATATACTGTCTACTGTACATACTGTGTCGTAAATGTTCTCTGTCATCCAGCAGTGCAAAGAAGCTGCATGTCCCGATAACAACTTCAGAGGGAGACTGCCACAATGCAGCGCCACTCCAACACCTCAGGCTTCATTCACACACACGCACACACACACACACACACACACACACACACACACCTCACCTACCTGCAAGAATGGGCTGCTGTACAATTTAATCATGCAGTCAAAATGCTGATTTTGACTGTGATGAATTTCCTTTACTGGGATAATCATGAACAGGGAAAATCATTAATATTTACTTGATATTTCAAAATAAAATGACTCTCGTATTTCAATTCCCTGAATCCATGAGCTTTTATTGTGAAGTATTCAGGAAGATGCTGGTCAAGTGAGAAAAAAACTTTTGGTTACACAGGCAACTATTCAGTAGTTTATCATCTATTTGGCTCTAAACGCAAACATAATTCACAATTTCAGTTTGTTCTACTGAAGAAGACTTGAAACAAGTGGCTGAGGCCATTAACTCCTCAGGAAAATGTTTTCCCAGACTTATTTTGCAACCAGTTGAGTCGCCTCCTGGTGGCTATTCAACATATTCTTACTTGTGGGTTGTCCTCAGCCAACAAACCGTCCTGAGCCTGTGTGCACATATTATGCACAGTCCATGGAATGTTGAATTGGATGTCTTTTTAAGAGGTAGTTCTTTGAAAGGTAGTTTCACTTTAACTTCCACCACCATCCCCACCCCCAACCAAGTATAGCTCTTGCTGTTAGCAGAATAACCCTGCAGAACACACACATACAAACACACACTGCCTGAAAAAAAATAATTCTGCCTATCGGGCATGGGGGTGGGGGATGTGATTTGTCCTTTTTTAAAGAGGAGGAGGAGGAGGAGGAGGAGAAACTGTTCAGTCAGACTGTTCTCTGCAGGACACGAAGGGAACAGCTGATGTGTGAAATGAGGATAGAGGGAGATACAGAGGGAGGTGAAGCCAATAAAACACAGTAAGAATAAGGCTAGAGGCAGGATTCAGGGACAGAAGAAGGGAGCAAGGGAGGGAGTAAGGGAGGAAGGGAGAGAGAGAAGGGGCTGAGAGAATTCTGCAGCAACAAAAATTTACATGAAATTCAAAGTCTGAAGCTTGATTATTGGTTGCTCACTTATGTTCTCAACTGTTTGCAACTGAGAAATTGTACATGTATGGTTAAGACATTATCACTCTCTCTCTGTGTGTGTGCATGTGTGTGTGTGAGAGAGAGAGAGAGACCTCTGGAAAAAGACTAAATGTGTCCTCCTGAGTGACAGCATTCCTCAGCCACCATCTGGGTGGACAGTAAACAACGCCAAGCCTTTATAGCCCAGGTGTATGTGTGTGTGTGTACTTGTATTTGTTACCACTTTAGGACATCTTCTGGCATAAACAATGCCCTTGTCAGGACCAATAGTCCTAATGGAGACTAAAACCTGGTCCTAATGAAAAAGAGCCTCATTTCTGAGCAATTGGTTAAGTGTAGCAAGGCCTTGGTGGCAAGGCTGCCTGCTACATTTGAATACCATCAGAACTGCTGGACCCTGTATATACTAAAGATGTGCTCTATTAGATTGTTTTCAATTTTCAAACACATTTGAACACTCCTGTCATATTCAGAACTCAAACATATAAGTTTTTCATTGTCTGTGTTTCAATGTGTGATCATTATTGTGTTTGTTACCTTCTCCAAGAATGTCATGTTTGCAACAGCATGGGTTTCTCTGTAAGTTATTTAAGCAACTCCCTGTCTACAGTTTTGTGGTGGGTAGGTGATCACCTAAGTATGTTCCCATTACATTTTAGTAACATCACAAAAAATATCAACATTTCAAGACATCCCTATATCTTATTATGGTCAAATCTGTCAAAATTAATTTAATAAAATTTGGTATGCATATGCATGATCAGACACTCTAGGTTTTCAGGTTTAAGATTAGGTTTCTGATCCATAATACGGATTTGGTGCCAATTTAAATTTAACATGGGAGGCTCCATTTAACACATTCAGATTTTTATATCTTTGCTGTATGGTTGGTGTAGTGGTTAGCACTCTTCCTTTTGCAGTGAGAAGACCCGGGTTTGTGACCTGGTTGGAAATAGGGCCTTTCTGCATGAAGTTTGCATGTTCTCCCCATGGGTTTTCTCCAGGTTCTCCAGTTTCCTCCCACTGTCCAAAAGCATGCAGAGTTGGGGATTATGAAAATTGCACACTCTAAATTGAATATGAGAAAATCTCATGAACATCTTAACAGATTTAATTTGAGGATGGATTCTGTTATGCAAGATGTTAATAGTTATAATCAAATGAGGATCCAGTGGATCAAAAACATAAAAACTATAGGTACTACTGGTATGTAAAAACAAGGTGACAAAGTGGCCTTGCTGGAGCTCTCCACTCTGTGAGTGTGCATGTTTTGGTTCGAAATGCTCAGTCTTGCGTGATGCATCTTTAATGACCCAGTAAATGTTGTGAAAACATTATCTCACCTCTCTTACCCTGAAATGTCTTGCAAAACTTCCATGGATATTGCAAAACCCTCACACACTGTTTTTAATGATATTAGACACCACAGAGAGCAAGCAAAAAACTTATCTCCCCTGGGATGAGGTCAGACAGCGAGTTGTAAAGCTGGAGATGTTTTGTACTTGGAGCTGATGTAATCTATTCTTCTTCAGAGAATAGTGGAGCCACTCCTACTCTCTGACTGCCAAGTAAGTGATTGGATCTACAAACAGGCCAATGTAAACACATTCACTTTAACACACACACTGTTGTGAGAGAGGTTATAGTTTCAGTTTTTTTGTGTATTCCCTCTCTCACTCATTTTCTACCGCTTTATCCACTTGGGATTGCGGGTGGCGCTGGTGCCTAACTCTAGTTGACATAGGGCGAGAGGCAGGATACACCCTGGACAGGTCGCCAGTCCATCACAGGGCCACATAGAGACAGACAACCATTCACTGTCACATTCACACCTACGGGCAATTTAGAGTGTCCAATTGGCCTAATCCCCAAATCTGCATGTTTTTGGACTGTGGGAGGAAACTGGAGAACCTAGAGAAAACCCATGCAGGGAAAACATGCAAACTCCATTCAGAAGCCCCCTTGTTCCGACCGGGTTGTGAACATGCGACCTCTTTCACACATTATGTATATAATTTTTTTTTTTTTTGTGGTATGTGGGTGACAGTGAGGGTGATTATTACAATCTTATGGAAAAGTTGTACTGTCATTTATTTTAAAATTGAGAACAGTTTAATTTAAAAAAATGATGTGGTCGAGCCATTCAGCTGCTCCACCACTTTCTGTTTTGCAACAGCTATTGCATTTTTTTGTAACGCTCATACATGTTTACATGTTTGCACACAAACACTACTAAAACAGGGCTCTCAGAGAAATTTCACTGAGTTTGATCAGACAGAGTTCACCCATCCACATCATGATCACTTTTCAGCAACCCTCAGCCATGACATACACCACTGTGCTAACTTTCATCAGACACTCCCACTGTCAACCGTTAAGGTAATGCATACATGTGAGTTCTCTGTTACTGACTCTTGGCTGGCTTATCCATTAGCACCATCATCGGGTTCACAGTTGTGGTTTTGACTATTCAAGAAAGAACACAGCATATATTGCAGTGAAACTGAACAACTTCAGTAATCTTTTACTTTTTTCCACTCCGGCTCCATCCCCAAGGAAAGTGATTTGACCTTTTTCAGACTAACCAGACATATTGACATGAGGATACACCTGAAGCGAGCCACACTTGGCATAGATGTGGATGAGCGAAATCAACATTTGCTAGCAGCCAGAATGAATCCCATTGTGACTTGGGCTTTAAATTAAAGGTTGCTTTCTTAATGTTTAAAAACACTTGCACACTTCACTGATGATGATTCTCTTTAGAGTTGTGCCATTAATCAGTGTCTCAGTCTGGATTACATGGTTGCAACCCATTGTAGTGTCACTTCCTGATTTGTGAATTTCCATTTGAAGACTTTAGTTAAGTGTTTTGGTCAACTGCACATTCTCCTATACCTGCAAGCCTGCACCTATTGGACAGAACTATGTGTAACTCACTGTCTTAATGCCCCAAACCTGTGCTTTATGGTTAATTTGATTTATTGTTAAAATGTACTTGAGTGGAGCTGCCCTCTCATAGCTATTCAAGAGAATGAAAGTTTCAAACAATGGCATTGTAGAAGTACATCTGTTTTATCTACTCTATTGCACAACTGTAAAATTACCAACAGCCAAGAGTTCTGATGAACAATGTCTTTGATTTGACATACAGTACCAATTGGGACTGGTTTTCTGTAAGTTGTAAATGACTCTGTCATCAGTTTCTAATTCAAATTATTAAAAGATTTTCAATGTTCTGATTTTTGAAATTTAACAAAATTGTCTCAGCACCTTCACATCCTACTGACCTACTACAAATCTACCACAGCTCAGGAAATGTTCAGTCTTACTTTTAATACTATCGATACTGTAGTATATGGTAGCATATTTAAAGAATAAAACAGTTAAACTTCAAACACAATGAGTGCCTCAGAACACAGCATACAGCAGTAATCCATCTTTTTAAATGTAAATTCTAAATGCATGTGCCACACCAAATAAAATTTTTAATATTCTGGGAACTGTCTTTAAAGCAGAACTATGCAGGATGTTTACCCTAATTTAACAGCTTCAGTGTCATTGTAATTGTTAAATGTCTTGTTGCAGGGAGAGTGGGGACTGTTTCCACTCCCCCTACTCTCTGTTGGTGGAAAACCAGCCTTGCAAGTTCCAGGTTGCCAACATAGTCTTCAGAATCAGGAGGTCTCGCAAATCAGGAGTCTTGTGTCACGCCAGAAACATGAATTGCTTTATATCACTGCACACAAACACATATGTCTCTTAGCCAGGTAGCAGCTATAGGATCAAGGCAGTAGCATAATTTTAGACATTCATCATTGCAGAGATGGCAAAAAAAGAGCAGAGAAAAATATTTTTTGAGGAAGTGAGGAAGAAGAAACAACTGTCCTGACAGAATGAGGGGCTGCAAGAGTAAACATCGGCGTGTACATGGTGTACAAATATTTAAACTGAAGAAGAAGGCTGAAGAAGAAAGCAAAAAATCGACCAGTCTTGCAAAGTTCAACTTCAAGATTCTAATGAAACACATAATTGTCTGGCACAAAAATTAGCAGAACAAATGTATGACTGTGTTTTAACAACAAATATGTGAGATTCAATCACAACAAAACTGCCTCAAAAATGAGGTTAAGTAAACTGGAGAGGCAGCTGTTGTCCTCAGTGGTCTTCAACATTTATATGTACAGACTGTGTATGCTGCATAACACTGGTGGCATGTCCACTGAAGGCATCAGTATCAGCTTGATATCACTTTTCTCTGGGTTAACATATAGTGCTGGGTGGTATGACCAGAAATTGATATGATGGTATTTTTACAAATTTCAGTGGTTTCACAGTATAAAACTTTTACAGCACATATGCATATATGTTGGCATATGTGATGCTGACTGAATGAGACCTTCGCCTCGAGTGTGAATGTGTGTGTGTTTTTATACACTATTTTGTGAGGTCCAGAATTTACAAACCTATCTTTGTGGGTACATTTTGCCTCAGCCCCACGACCTTAAACATCACCTTAGCTAGCTAGCTAACTAGCTAACAACAGGACACCTAATCTCCTCGTTGGCTGCAGGTATGATGGCAATGTGCGAGTCCCGCCTCCCCACCCTCTCAAAACTGAGGGAGAGCGTCTCTGGGCTGAAGGCTGACCTCAAGGGGAGGGACGAAATCCTTATGGATTTCTCCACTGTCGCCATGACCCAGGCAAAGCTGATCTCACACAGACAAATTAAACCCAGGACTGTTTTAGGTTAAAATGTGTTTTTAACATTTCTTTGGAAAGAATTCACCACTCCCCTGCCCTGCGAGTTCCTCCTCCTAATCATGCTTCATTCCCTCCACCTGTGTTCCACGCTTCTTCCCCACCCCTGCAGCTAATTAACTCCACAGTAGATATACCAGCTACTTCCACCTCCACTCTGCCAGATTGTCTTATGTTCTCCTGCCAGGCTTTCCCACATTCTTCGTTCTGCCTGCCTGATCTGACAAAACTCTGCTGTTCGCAGTCTTACAGGCTATGGTCTGATTCAGGGGTCTTCAACAGGGGATCCGTGACCCCTAGGGGATCTGCAGAGGTACTGCAGGGGGGGTCACAAATCTTTGGTTGTTTAGACAAATTTTAATATTTTTGAAATATTTTTTCCCACAAATTCAAATGTCTTTAAATATACATCAACATGAATCCAGCATATTGTAGCAAAACGTTAATCTTTTAATTATTTTCACATCTCAGTATTGTATGTAAGATACATGGCAGTGGCACGGCCGCCCTAGTCTACCTTATACTTATTTAAAATAAAAATGTGAATATATGAACCTGTGTATTATTAGAATAGCATGGTACTGAATGCACAACCAAAGGCCCAACCAAAAACATAAATGTAATAAAAACCTTTTTAACTATATAACTCCATTAGTCCATAATTCCCAATTTGTGGACTTTTCATGCATTTTCAGCAAACAATTTTCCAATAATGTGTTGAGGGAAATATATATCTAAATTTTCTTTACAGGGAGTGATAAATCATTCTTTCACTTGCAGACCTACAGTACATATAAATCCAGTTCGGGTGCCATTTTGTGAACAATGTTATTGTGAGGCTTTTTAAGTACTGGATTCCCAGGAATTTGGAAAACCTCTTTAAACACACACAGTTACAGAAGAGTGAAGCAAAGTTGATGGTTAAACCATCACAAAGAAATACAACTGGCAGTAGCACAAAAAGTTTCCACTTAGTCTACAGTTTTTGTTAACAGCAGAAAAGCAATTGTTCTCAGTAATTAGATCCATGTTTACATGCCCTTAAACCTCTTCAACAAAGGCTAGACAACTGAGCACCTTCAAACAATCATGGTCCACTGGCCTAATACATAACTGTACACATATACTGTATATCACAGTTTTTACACATTCTGCATAGTTAAAGGTATAGTTCAGTATAAAGTTCAGAGTGTGCTGTGTGCAGCCCGTTTCACTGAGAACCAGGATAGAACAGACAGACACACTCTCACTGTTGTTAGCAGGGACACCAGCAGATTTTATCCACTTGACAAAAGGCATATGTAATACAATCTACACCAGCTTTACTGTATGTAATCTTAAAAATCTGATTGCTTTATCACACCAGTGGACGGACTTTCCTCAACTGCAAACAAAAGTTTGTGTTGCTTTGTGAAAATGCTCACTTTTCTGCACCAAAGTTCACAATGGGTACTTCGACCTGCTGGTCTACTTCTTTGCTTAATAGATTTGAATTACTGAAGTAAATTTTAATGCAGGAATTCAAGTACCTAAGTCACAAAATAATACATTTGCACACTATGTGCAAAACTCAATAGCTACGCTTTTAGTCATGATGAATGACTCATCACAAGGGTTTTAGCCTCCCTACACTGGCTACTAGTTTGTTTTTATGAGTGATTATAAGATTTTATTATTTTTATTTTGTTTTGAAATTTGATTGTATGTTAGATTTTTTTTTATGTTATACACCAGCATACATTTTGAGATACCTTTTCTGTTACTTGTCGGTGTTAAAAAAGGTCTTACGGAAATAATGTATCTTCTTTCTTCATGTAACTCATCCATCCATTTTAACCACTTTATCTTTCACATGAGGGTTGCAGGGGGAGCTGGAGCCAGTCCCAGCTGACATAGGGTAACACCCAGGACAGGTCATCAAATTCAAGGTCAACATACAGAGACAAACAACCGTTCACTCTTTGGACTGAGAGAATCCACAAATGGCGCTCGTTTAACCTGGTTATAAAATGTATTTATTTAAATTGAACATTCAGAAATTGGATGCGGTCCTACCAGTGAAACATATGCTTGAATTTAAGATCTAACCCACACATCAAAGACCAGGTGCGCCTGCCAGAATTTAAGGTCACATTTAAGAAGGACTGAAATCCTTTTGATTGAACACCAAACCAGTAAACCCCCCTGAATTTCAATTCCAATTTTATTTGTATAACGCCAAATCACAACATACATTATCTCAAGGCACTGTACATAGTAAGGCCAAAACCTTTACAATATCACAAAGAGAAAGGAAACCCAACAGTTCACACAATGAGCAAACACTAGGCATCAGTGGAGAGAAAAAAACTCCCATTTAACAGGAAGAAATCTCTGACAGAACCAGACTCAGAGATGTGCGGTCATCTGCCTCGACCAGTTGGGGTGAGAAGAAAATTGGGGAAAGAGGAGAGGTGGGGGACAGAAAGGGGGGAGAGAAAGAAAAAGAGGGAGGTAAGGGAAAGACAGAAGAGAGAGACCAGGAGCAAATATACAACAGTTGTATCAAGTTTAGAATCAGTTCTGTCATGTTTATAGAACTACAGTGTCAATTATACAAGCAGCAGCAGAGATTATTGATAAAAAATTATACTGATTAACTTTTAATCAGAGCATAATAATAATAATGACAGCAGTATTATTGTTACTGATAATAATAATAATAATATCATCAAAACTGGATCTGGATCCTGCAGCCTGCAAGATGCAGACAGAGGGAGAGAGAGAGGATGGAAGCAGACATAGACTTGGGAAGGAAGAAAAAAAAAATAAGGTTAATGACACATAATTAAGTCACATTCAAACCCTGAGTGTGAGAGAGTGGGTGTGAAAGAGTGAGTGTGAGTGCACCACAGGAAATCCCCCAGCAGTCTAGGTCTATAGCAGCATAACTAAGAGATGTTTCAGGTTTCCCTGAGCCAGCTCTAACTATAAGCTTTATCAAAAAGGAAGGTTTTAAGTCAAACTTTAAATACAGAGACAGTGTCTGCCTCCTGAACTGACATTGGCAGTTGGTTCCACAGGAGAGGAGCCTGGTAACTAAAGGCTCTGCCTCCCATTCTACTTTTATGGACTCTGGGAACTACAAGTAAACCTGCATTTTGGGACCGAAGTGCTCTGTTGGGATGGTAAGGTGAAACTAGATCTTTAAGATATGATGGGGCCTGATCATTAAGTGATTTGTACATGAGAAGGACTATTTTAAATTGAATTCTAAACTGTACAGGGAGCCAGTGTAGAGAAGCTAACACTGGAGTGATGTGGTCTCTCCACATCATGTGGTCTGTTAGAACTCGTGGTGCAGCATTTTGAATTAACTGAGAGGTTTTAACAGACCTAATAGAACATCCAGATAGTACTGAGTTACAGTAATTTAATCTTGATGTAACAAAAGCATGAACTAGTTTTTCAGCATCCTCTAAGGATAAAATGTTTCTAATTTTCAAAATGTTCTGCAGGTGGAAGAAGGCTGTTTTGGAAATGTGTTTAATATGTGAGTCAAATGATATATCCTGGTCAAAAATAACTCCAAGGTTCCTTACAGTGGAACTGGATGCCATGGTGATGTCATCTAAAGTGACAATATGGTCAGAAACTTTGTCTCTAAGGTGTTTAGGGCCAAGTATGATAACCTCAGTTTTGTCTGAGTTTAGAAGTAGGAAGTTACAGGTCATCCAGGACTTAACGTCTTTGAGACATTCCTGGAGTCAACCTGATTTATTTCTTCTGGCCTCATTGATAAATAAAGTTGTGTATCATCTGCATAACAATGAAAGTGTATGTTGTGCTTTCTAATAATGTTCTCTAAAAGAAGCATATATACTGTAAGGTGAAAAGTATAGGCCCAAGCACTGAGCCCTGTGAAACTCCATAATTAACTTTTGTCTGCAATGAGTCATTATCATTAACATGTACAAACTGAAATCTATCAGATAAGTATGATTGAAACCAGCAGAGGGCAGTATCTGAGATCCCCAAAGTCTGCTGCAGGACAAGTATAGTGACCAGACCATTATCTGAGGCCAAAAGGAGGTTGTTGGTAACTTTAACTAGGGCTGTTTCTGTGCTATGGTGTAATCTAAATCCTGACTGGAAATCTTCAAACAGCCTGTTACTGTGCAGATATTCACGTAACTGATTCGCAACTGCCTTTTCTAGTATTTTAGAAATGAAGGGAAGATATTTGATATTGGGCAAAAATTGGCTAAAACATCTGGGTCAAGGGTAGCTTTTTTAAAAAGGGGCCTAATAACTGCAACTTTAAAAGCTTGGGGTACATATCCAGTTAATAAGGAAAGATTAATTTGATTTAATATGGAGCACTAATTAATGGAAGAACATTTTTACAGTTTGGTGGGGATGGGATCTAACTGACAGGTTGACAGTTTTGATGAGGATACTAGTGATGTTATTTCTGGGAGATCTATAGGGGAGAAACTGTGTAACTGTATGTTTGGGAGTATGGGAGTTAAACCATGGTGCTTCTCTCCTCTGATTCATCACTTTCTTTTTGAGAGGGGCAACACTATCTAATGTAGTGTGCAGTGAAGCTGTTGCATTATCAACAAGATTGTCAATGAAAGTGGGTGTAAAATCATAACTGTTAACTTCAGGCGTACTTAGACATGGCACGGAGTTAAATAATGGCTGCACTGTCTCTTTGAAAGTATTAACATTATTATCACAGGCACTGACTGTAGTGGTATTTTTTCTTAATGTTATTGTAGTTAGTTATTGTGCAATTAAATGTGAGTAAATAATGGTCAGTTAAGAGGGGGTTTTGGGGAGAGATATTTAAGTTTTCTATGTCTATGCCATAACAGAATCACAAACACTTCATTAATGCCTGGGGGAAAACTGCTTTTGTTACAGCTACTCCAACCAAAAACAAAAAATAACAGATTCACAACCTATGAAAAATTTCTATATAGTAAGTGTATAAAAGAGAAGAATAATATACAATTGAAATAGCAATATTAACATCAGTGTCAGAATATGCAGACTGGATAAAATAAATAAAAATATACAGTATATAAAGAATAATATATATAGTATAAAAACAGTCAGACGAAAGGCAAAAATGTAAATTTAAATAAGACCTGGTACTGATAACCTGAACCCCAGTACTACCTGTTCAAAGCTTAGGCCATTGGCACCTAAATTGATATCCCCACTAGTCGCTTTCTTGGGAAAGGTGGCTTAAAGTACAACTTTGAGATTCACTTTATGGTCATAGAGAGGTACCAAATACAAAAACACACACACACTGCTGTTTTACTGAAAGATTTATACTGTGCTTTAACCCCATTTGGATTGTCTCATCCACTGCATGGAGGACACCTCTGAAAAGATGCACTGTACTTTATTAAAGGGCCCATTCACTGGAAAATCAAATTTCTTTTTGTTGTATTCCTGTGTTGTTCCTGCATCTATACATCACTGTGTCACAACAAACACTTCAGCCATTTCTGTGAATGCATGGCATCACTGTTTACCTGAGCTCTGCCAAGCGGATCTAAAAAGTCCATGTTTGTTATGTCACTAGTAAATCTGAGATGAATTGAATCCTCCCCAGCAGCATCTCTTCCTGCTCCAGAGCGGAAGATGGGGCATCTCCGTCTCAACGGCTAGTTCTGTTGTCGGCTGTAAAAACCAACACTAGACACTTCATAAGCTGCTAATCTTGCTAAACGCCTTCTTGAAGACTCAGCACCAAACAAAACCTGAAGGAAGGAACTGTGTCAACTATCTATGATGATTTCCTGATGACAGAGATAAGTATTTCAAACATTAATTGATTATAAGTTTAGTGCATATTTGTTCTCCCATATAGCAATGGCTAACGGCGGCTAACAGTTAATTGCAACAGAAGTCGTATGTGTTTGCTGTGTGTGTGTGTGTCTGCTCCCAGTTAGCACAAGGCTAACAGCTGTTTGCTGCATGAGAAGGAGGGAAGTGACTGTTTGCCACGTGTGTCTCTACTGTTACAGGCTGACAGCTGACTGCAGCAGTGTGGGGGAAGTGTGTTCATTATTCTTGAGTGTAGGAACAGCTGACAGTAACTGGTGCAGGTTTCAAACCATGAACAGTTACTCTAGCATACTTAATTTCTGAGTTCTGAAGTAATTATCAGTGCTCTTATTCTTTCTCATGTAAACAGTTTACAGCACATTGTAATGCACAAAATGACAAAGTTATTGAAGATACATCAGAACAATTATTTTTTTATAAACTGTGACCATGTATTTTACTGTGCAAAACAATAAAAACATTGGCATAAATATAAAATATAAGAGCTGCAAATATATAAAGAAAACAGTATATGTATTTGTTGTTGCTGCATGTTGAATGCACAAATATACAGCAATCAACTCTGCAACAGTATTTGACAAAGTAACTTATATGGCATCATAACCTTTAGAACCAAAAGGAGTACTGGCAAATTGATATGCATCTTCACATTACATAGTTTCTACTTTGTGAGCATGCATCACAATAAAAATATAAGCTGTAAGCAGGCAACAAGAGCTACAAACCAACCTATTTTCATCGTATCAACCGGTCGAGGCAGATAACCGCACATTCTTGAGTCTGGTTCTGTCAAAGATTTCTTCCTGTTAAAAGGGAGTTTTATCTCTCCACTAATGCCTAGTGTTTGCTCATTGTGTGAACTGTTAAATTTCTCTTCTCTCTGTAATACTGTAAAGGTTTTGGCCTTAGTATGTACAGTGCCTTGAGATAATGTATGTTGTAAACACAGACCCCACGTACAATATGTCACAACCAAAAGTTATTCTCATAACAAAAACATTTTAACTTTGTACAACTGCTGAGAAACATTTATTATTTACAAATAATGTGTTTGTAAACTCTTGGTAATAAAGTGACTAAATTCATTTGTGACTGAATGTCCTGAATGTAATATTTTACAGACGATGTGGCTGACGTGATAAAACTTCTGTTTGAGGAGGTTATGACGGACCCAGAATCTTTTGCTGTAGAGTTGCAGAAGATCTCAATCTCAGAGAGCCTGAGCGACGATGTGGTCGCCTGTTGTTTGTCCCGCTTCAGTCAAGAGGTGGAAGAAAATGGACATATTGGGCAGTTGGATCAGGAAACTCCTGGTGTATCCAGCAAACAACACAGGACAGGATGACGAGTCGAACACTTCTACCCAAATAGCCCCAGCACCAGCTGACAAAGCTGTGATAAGCTAGCTGTCGATAACACCTGAGACAAAAATCAGACAATATTGTAGAACAGTTAAAATGCTATTCTTGCAGTGTATGTTTTTGAAAATGTTTTGAAATGAAAAGATTCTGGGGAAAAAAATTGTCATTCTTTCATTAATCCTTTGGTCCATATGGTACGATTTAATAGGCCTCTAATGTTCATGTTACACTAATGTAATTTATTAAATGTGATTAAAAATGTGTAATGTTCTGCTCCTCAAGGACTCATAGTCTGCATGGAATATGTGGTAAGTGTTTTTGCATCATAAATAGAGTGGTCTTATTATTTGAGCTACATGGCTTAATTCAAAATGACCACTTACAGACATCAAAATACTGTCAATTTTGTATTAAATTATCAGTGTTTCCAAAAGAACTAGGCAATCTGAAAAGAAAACTGTTAACATTTAGTAATTACATTTTTTTCTCAACAACCGTTAGTTACTACTAGTGGGTAAAATGTTACTTTTTCAGCAGATGTGATATGCAGTTACCTCAAAAGAGACAGACCATGGTGTGCAGAAAGTACAGTTACACAGTCATTTCCTTATAAAGAAGAAATTACTCACAGTCTCACCAGCTAGCTATGAAGCTATGTAAAAAAACAACAAACGGGCAATGTATTGCAGAAAAACATTAATGATAAAATCTGAATAACATTTAAAAGTACATATTTATATTAACAGGTACAGTTACAGGTACAATCAGTCTAAAGCAAAGAAGCTTACACAGACACACAGTGAGGTCAGGTTAGAGACACTGCTATTAGCACCAGTGTGTCGTCAGAGTTCAGGATTCTAACAGCACAGAGTAAAAAATATAAACATTACCTGTGTGAAATGTCCTGCCACAGCCTTGGTTGTGGAGGTGGTTCACTTGTCTCCGTTCCTTGTGACTCTGGATCCAAAGATAAAGAGCTACGACGAGGGGCTGTAATGAAACTACTTCCCAAAGATGCTGCTAAGTGCTAACAACCCTCTCTCTCCAGAAAGTGTTCTGGAGAGAGAGGGTGCTCTGAAACAGGGTGTCTGAGAACAGGAAGACAGAGTGGAGCAGAAGACTGGCTCACTCTGCAGACTCTGAGGTTTTTGACTATGAATACAACATAATGTTTCTTAGTAGACCTCAATAACTTACGTTTTTGGTTAAAAAGACTATTCTATGGGACCTTTAAGGGAGGGAAATTCAGCCAGAGGTGCACTATGGTCTTCTACTTTCAACACTTATACACCGAGCTTCTCTGAATAAGTACAAATCCCACCTTTGTATTTCTCCTCCAAGTCTGTTTTTGCAAGCACTGGACTTACTGTTGCTCAACTGTGGCTCTCACCATCTGCACTTACTTTGTCTCCACCCTCCACTGTCCAACCTCAGGGGGCAGAAATAATCCCATTAATGTAGGAACGTCAGAACAGTAAGGGATGCCTCAATCAAAAGCAAATGTTAAGCATGAGCACAAAGGTAAGACTTTAAATTATACAATGTAGTGCTAGGCAGTATCACCAAAATGTGTACCACATTATTTTTATGTTAAGACTGACAGTTTCACAGAATAAATGGTATTTATGTATTTATTTGTGACTTAATGAGCTGATGACATCTATACCAACAGGTGGCAGAGGCAGCAGCAGTATGGTGCAATAGTGATAGAGAAAGTATACTTTTATAGTTTATATATATATATAAATCTATATTAGAAAAAATCTAAAAAAAAATAAATAAATAACTACAGTCAATTAACTTTAAATCACTTGAGGGGCCTGCACACAATTAGTAAACAAGCAATCCAAACAGCCTTAGACACAGTAATCCATGACTCGTTGCTTTAAAAATACTTCAAGAGCTTAAGTTACATTTCAGGTGTTTTCCAAACTGACGCAAAACCACAGATGCAAAAAGCAACACAGAAACGCAAAAAAAACCACAGAGACAAAAACTACCACAGACACACAAACTGATCACAGTGAGACATATGACATAAAACATCAAACACAAATATCTTCCTCAATGTAGTTTTTGCTCATTTTAGGAGGGGATTGTGCATTAAGCATTTGTTATCATCAATCAGTGAACGTCACACACTGTGGTCATACTGTGTGTGTTTGTGTGAGTGTGAACGAGGATTGACGGACAGACACTTTGTTATAAGACAGAAGTGAATTCTCTGACTGACATCACCTTTAAAGACAAACATAACATAGGAGATAAAAACAGCAGGATGTTGTGCTTGTTTCATGTACACTGGTGGACTCTTCAAAGGGTTGCGGTCTAGGTGACATCTCTCTGCCCAGAGCTCTGGAGAACATTTCACATCCCCCAGCTCACACTGATACACTGATACAGCTGTTGAACAGATAAGACGCAACCCATCAGCACCTTTGTTCGTATAAAGCAGGACACACCAGTTGCATTAGTGCTCTGTCTGAAACCATGAAAACAAGGCCAAAAAAAGACAGTATAAATGAAGAACAAGCTCTGTTTTATACTATAAATACAGCTGCCTTGTAAAAACATGGAAACTTCCTCCCTCCAAAAAAACATGGGCTTAATTCTTTGGGCCTGTACTACATTCAAATGTTGATGAGGCATTCCCTCCACTCTTTTCCACAGTGACGTCCTATTAGGCTGTGGGAAATGATGCAGAAAAGACACAATATTCAGCACCTCTGCAAGGGACTGGGAACACCCTGTTACACATTTCAGCAACTGCAAGATGATCTGCACGGAAAAGTCATGTTAAGTCATAGTTCAGGTTTTTTTTTTATGTGAGGACATGTAAGATACTGATACATAGTCAAGCTACATTTGTCGTCGGAACTCGGAAAGACAATTTTTTTTTTTTCCAACTCAGAAATTCAGAGCAACATGGTAAACTTGGGGGTGACATCCCTCCCAGTTCCAGTGTCCAACTTCCAATGTAAATGGCACACAGCATGAGTGTGCACTTTGGTGCCATAAACCAGCCTGAGAAGCAGATGCTTACTCTCCCTGAAAACAGGGCAGTCACACGGGACACAAGAAAAAAAAAGTTCACTGAAAAGCCTAACCTAATACAATCTATGCATGATTATGTTTATGATATTAAGACAGCCTCATTCCCCTGGAAACTGAAATTTGTAAACCACTCACTGTCCCACAGTTCATAAAGAGAAATCTACATTTTTAATTCACAGGGATACAGGAACTGATGCTCTACTGCCATCTTATATGGTAAGTGTGTGTCACTAAGGTCAATCTGAACAATGGATTTCAAACACAGTGTTAAAATAACACTGTTAAACTTACTGATGGATGCAGCAGTGGGTCAACAACTCATCTTTGCTATAACCTAAAGTTGCATTTGTCTGTGGAGTTTTGAGTGGGGACTGAGAAATGTACAAAGTGAAACAAACCTGTTTCCAGTCAGAAAAAGCTGTCATATAGTGTGATAAACTTTTCTTTCTATTATTAAACTATTCTTAAGATATCATAGACCTTAAGATTGTGTGTATTTTATTTAGTAAGCTTTTTGTTAAGTTGCTAAAATCAGTTTTAGTCTTGCATCCCCACTAGAAGCTCTATTTTTATAGGAGTTTTAAGCTGTTTTTCAGCACCTGCAGTTTGCACAGTGACGTCAGTGCTATGTGTCAGTTCCCCACTTCAAATATTCATAAATAGTTCTCAATAGTCAGTTTTCTCATTAAACGGCATACATACAGTATTTTGCTCAGTGGTTGAAATAACAGGTTCAAACCAGCCCACTACCTAAATATCTTACATCACCCTCACACCACCTTGGCTATTACAAAGAGTTCTCAGTTTGAAACACAGGAGGTCTGTGATGGCAGGTTAGTGCTTTGTAGGAGGAAAAAAGCTCTGAGTATCCGAATGGCTGTTCCATCAATAGAGCAAAACATAGTTCCATCTCCAAGAAATAAACCTTGCTATTTCCTATGAAACCTCCCACTTCCTACTAGGGAGTTCTGTACAGATACAAAATGTTTAAATGTTACCTTTTGACAAATTATTTCATACCTGTCACATTTGATATTAACATTTCTAAAGTGACTGTTCACAAGTCTGTGAGGCATAATGGATAATTATAATGATAAAATATATAATTTGTCGGCAAACAATGTTGGTAACTTCTGCAGACACTGACTGTAGAACATCTTTGCATTTTTGGCTCACATCTTACAAAAAATTTGGCTGGCTTATTAAAAACGAGGGAGATACTGCACAGTCAATTTTGTACAGATACTGTACAGTCAATTGACTATAGTCAATTCTTGCCAAAACCAGGAGTTTGTTAGTAGTGTGAAACATAGCAACACATAGTATGACACAACTATAAACAACTCTGCATTCTCAATGTTTTTTTTATGTAAGAATGTATTCTCTGAAACAAAATTGTGTCATCATTTATGCTACATGTAAACATATCAGTGTTTTTGTCTCAAAAAAAGGATGATGATTTTTGACATGCATAATCTGTGTGAATACAAAGTCCATCTACTGTGTATACAGTACTTTTCTATCACACATCTATCATAAATATTCACATGCTGCCAGTTAAGCCATGTGGAGCAATATAGTGTTAAATATCTTGCCCAATCATCATGTACAATGGAGGAGCTGGGCTCAAAAAGATGAACAACTCTAACAACAAAGCTGCAACATGACCATTTCCTGAGTTGGAATGTGGTTAGGGCTTGAAAAATCTCAGTTTTTCCTCTTCACGTCAACAAAATCTTCATAAATTCTCACTGGATTAATCAGGTCAAAACACCACGACAGATGCCCTCACCCTCCACAGATTTGCTTTGGGTCCCCAAACAAACTTGCTGAATTTTTCCAGCCTTTTAGTTACATGTGTAAGTGGTTTAAATAACATGCATACTACATAATTAAGTTTTACTCAAATTACCAACCTAATTATTTGTTTACCAATTCAGGTATCACTGTAAATTACTTGCTTCTTTATGCAAAAATGTGCTCTTGTCACAATTTATGTCACAAAGGTTAGCTACCTGGAATTAAAATAGATTTTCTGTGAATGGGTTGCATTCAGATAGCATCTGACCACTTGTAAGTACAGGTGTAAATACACCCGAGGACAGATTGTTACCCAATTTGCCAAAACCTCCTGAAGTGTCAGGAGTTGATCAGAGACACACTGTGACCACAGTGAACAGAAGTGTAAATGCACCGATGTCTCCATTGCATCTCCACATATTATATATATTATATTTACAGTGTGTAAATATCTGGCTGTCTGTCATTCACACGGTGTCTCCTGCTCACCTGCTGCTGAACTTCTGTGCACCTTCTTACATAATCTGTAAGATTATGCATGAGCGCACATCACTTTCACTGCTCTGCTCCACAAATGTCATGTTTTTTTTTTTTTTAACTTCCTTAACTTTAATTAAATGTGTTACATTATTAACGGTGCTGCTAGTGTTAGTGTATTCATGACATACAGTACATCAGTCAGTCAGCGGAGAAGAATGGAATCAGCGCTCTGTGTCCGCGAACAAGAAATCACTGACAACAGCAGGCAGCTCTGAATTCCTCTTGATCTAAACTCTAATAATGTTAAGTTTGTTAATGCGAACTGCTTCATTCCTGTCTGATATTGTGTGACAAAAAAACACAAGTCTGTAAATGTAATAGGGATCAACTATGGCTCTCTTTTTATTTAAAGTATAAAGGATGAGAAGACGGGCAGAGCGCAGTGTGTGTTTATGTGTCTGCTTTGTGTTTGTAGGCAGCTCACAAAAATTGCAGGTACTTTAGTGTCAATGTCATTTAATATCTCTGAGGACAAGACGTGTCCTAGGGATATCTAGCGTCTTTTCAGGCTGTCTTTAGGTTTATTAGTTGCCAACACTGTCCAAAAATCTCCAAACACAAACATATGATGGAGATAATGGCGATGAAGACAGGGGACAGTGAACGGCAGCACGAGACAGAGGTAGGACTATGACGTCATCATTTTCCCCACAGTAGCGTATTTGTCTCCATGGAAACACGAGGCTAGTGGTTTGAGATTTTCCCACTCATGGAGATGTTTTCAAAAAATACAGTTTCAGGTCCCCTAAAACGCATATGGACAGAACGCCTCTCCAACAAAGTCATGCAAAGTAGTTTCAAGTGCAGCACATATTCAAACTTCTCATTCTCATTCAAAGTCTCATTGCTGAGGTAAAAAGATCAGTCTCTTTAAAATAAAAATGCAAGTCTCCTTCACAAACAAAGACACTGAAGGATCAGTGAAAATTAAAAAGCCAGTGTTTCAAATTTTAAATTTGTGGATTAGAGTACATGAGCGCAATAAGAAATTAAAAAAGGTAGTATTTTTAGCAGTAATATCATGGTTTATGAAGATTATTTAGCAGATCACTTTTTGTGACATGATGCTTTTTAGTAATTCCAGCTGGCTTCAGTTTCATTGCTCTATAGGCTTCATGCTATTATGATCACATGCCTATTAAATAGGATTGCTGCGGTTACGTTGTTGCACAAATGGCTTTTGTTAAAGTCAATGTTATTTCAACACCATAGTGACATTAGACAGCTCTTCTGCACTTTGACTGAGTGCTGACCATGTCTCTGATCATGTTCCCCTTTGTCCTCACTACTTTCCTAATATAATAGCCAAAGTAAAATCAACATACTGGTTAATTATATAACTTGTTAAATCATCAGAATGACCGTGGGCTACTGTGTGTGAGCAAAGCGCCATCTTTGGTCATACTTTGTAACACAATGAATGGGTGAGGTTACAGTAAAAAATAGACACCCCCAGGAGAAGAGAGGGGTCACTCCAGCAACTGGAAGTCAGCTGAAAGTTGGATGGGAGTCAGCTGGCTTTCAGCTGGAAGGAGAACTTTTGAATGGCTCCCACTGTACACTGGGAATGTACATACTGGTGCAAACCAAGGCTTTGAACCGGTTCATGGAATGAAAACCAGAAACTGTTGGTATTTTCCTGGGAATAAAAAGCAAAACCAGAAATTTTATGTTTTTGTAATGTTCCCGGAACAGAATAATTTATTTAGAATAATTGTGGGTTTTTTTTCTGTTTACAATGACCCGTTGAGGTTGACTTCCTGTCATTCACACAGTGCGTGAGTGAGCAGAGAGAAGCTTCACCTACAGGCAACCAGAATATCTATGTGGTGGTCTCCCAGTCTCGATTAAGAGGTAAAAATTGTAGTCTACCAATCTTAAAAAAAAATGTTTGTTTTACACCCAATTATTTTATCTGTTTGTGACGAACATTAAAGCAAATGTAAACATCTAGCTTTAACATTAAAGGGCTTTACGCAACGGACAAGTTGCTAATGTAATGAAAGTTGCTAATGAAAGTGCAATTAAATTCAGATGCGAATTACGACGCATACTCTCCTATGCACATCAAGCGTGATGTGAAGAAATAAATAATGAAGACAAGGGAGAAAAAAAATTGCATCACAGCCACACACACACATTCATTCAGACGAGAGAGAGAGAGATAGAATTCCATCAGCCTGATTGGAATAGACTAATAGCCAATTTAAAATGTCCTGAAGCTACCTACCTATTTATGTCCCAAATCTGACATGGAACAATATTAAATGGTTCAGGAATGATAGTTTTTGTTCTAACCAGTTCGGGAGCGACAATTTTAGGGTGGAACCTAAAACTGGAAACATTAAAATACTGTTTCTGTTCAGAACAAATCAATTGGAAAAAATTTCAAAGCCCTGGTGTAAACAGACATTTATTTTAATGTCACTGAGTAGTATTATATAAGAGTTTTTAAACAAATATTCAGCCACCAGATGGAGAATTTTAAAATTCTTTAAAATAGTCAACAATCATTATTGTTGACTATTTTCTAGCAGTCTTGGCATCTGTGGCTTTAAGTTGAAATTTCAGTTTGTTCAATCAGTTGGATGATTTAAGATTATGAATTATGGTTTACGAAAATGGAAATTCATCCTGTGAAATTAGTGGTTTGTTTTTTTTTTTTGGTTTTTTTTTTAATAAAGCCTTTGAATTTCTAAATCTGGGCAGTAAAGCACTTGAGCCTTTTCCATGATTTGGACAATGAATGAATTACTCCTCTGTGTTTATAAGATAATCTGCTATTCTTCACCCTGCCAGCCATGGATCTGTTTTTTTGAAGACGGAGCCAGCTGTGTATGCAGGGTAAGATTCTCTCTTCATACTCCCTCACGTGGTGTCAGAGGTGAAAGCCAGAGGTTAAACTTCAATGCAGCCGACGTTTGCCCATTTTTAAAGAATACATTTGTGTATCCTTCACAGCAGAGGGCTATCCCAGAAATCCTTGCACGCCAGCGGCAGAGTTTTGTTGTTTTTTTTACAGCAACACAAGAACCAGCTCGGTGGAGACTGGATAATAGCAAACAAAACAAAAATGCAAAAAAAAAAAAACAAATAAATAAATAAAATAGCAATGCAAAATAAAAATATAATTATGTATACAGTATTTCATTTAATACTTACTAAGTAATTTCAATACATTCTTGATATTATTTAGATATTATTACTTGTGGATTAAAAAGAAGAGTTAAGAATCTTAACCAGGTTTATTTGACCTTTGACCTGGTCAAACTTGTGTTAGTGCTAATATTTCATGTCCAAAATTATCTGCTGTGAATAATCAATAATTATAGAGCTGACTGCATTGGTTGGTTGACTTACATATATGATGATGTTATTAAAATATTGTTTTAGAAATAATTTTTTTTTTTTTTTACTTTTTTGACTCCCTTGTGCCTGCATTTGGGGTTCAATTAGCATTTAGCAATAAGCTTAGCAATAACAAATTCAAGATGCATTTACTTACTCTGTGGTGAAAAGTCAATAATTGGACTAATTTGAGTTTGATGGGGAGACTAGAAAAAAGAACTTAAATGAGAAGCTGAATAGCGAAGCTTAGCATTAAGGTCGGTTCTATTCAAAGTAGAACAACGAACAACCATTTATCAGAACATTCCATCCATCCGTGTGTCCAGGTGTCTGTGTTGATCACCAATGAAATTAATTCAAGTGCCTTTGATTATGTTTACTCTGGCAGCCCAATAAAGTTCACAGAAATGTTGTTATTAAAATTTCTATTACTGGTTACTCTATTACTGATTTGCCTATGTACAATTTTTTAGGAATATGATAGGAATTTGTTTCTGATTGACCTCTCTCTAAACCCATTGACACAGCTCACAGGCTTCTGTTTATTTGTGAATTATGGGAGGAGGGTCTTGTTGATCTCTTTTGGCAGCTCCACTGCAGCTACAACGAAGCATGATGACACACTGTAGTTAAACATGGAAGACGGCTTTCTCTCTGTTGTGAAGAACTCCTTATCACCACTACTGTCACCTTCATCTGTGATGTTAACCAAAGAGGGAGCTGAGAGTGATGTTTCTGAAGGAAAAGAGGATGAAGAGGAGGCCATTTCCAGAGCAGGAGTCAAGTTGATCATAAATGACAGCATTTAATGAATATTGTGGAATATAATGTACTTATATTGTGATTGAGAGCTAGAACTGTCCTATGGAACTATCCTGCAGACTCTGCATTGTTCCAGAAACTAAGAAATGTACATAGCTTTCTAGTTTGGAAAGTTAAGCCTAGGAGGTGGGACAGAAGTAGCAGTTAACCCCCTTGGGGCAATTCCACTGGCTGCAAAAATAACAGTTTGAATCGAGGTCTATGTGAAAAACTATCTCTTGTGTTATATTGTCAGTAAACGTTTTCCTTAGGAGTCACAATCCTGACTTTAATAAAAGATCAGTTTTGTAAATTATGTTCCCATTTAGAGGAAAATATGTTTGTGTATGACACAAACATATTTTCTGCTGGCCAAATCACAAAGGCTGAAGGCTTCAAAACAGGCATTCAATTTGCAAATGACCATTTCTTTAATAGGGTTATTCCTGGTTTCAAATAAAAAAGATGGCAATAAAACTAAACCATAAACTCAAAGTGTTGAGTGACCATCACTTCATCATGGGCACTGCTGTCACAGGGAACCAGTTTGAGACACAATCGCTCACTCTCACAAAAATGGTAAAACTATTGTAACATACCGAGGATGCTGGAGGATGTTGTTGTTGTTTGCCCGGTAAGCTTACAGTTCAAACATGAATCACATGTTAAAGCTGTTAGAAAGATGGCAATGCAAGATGGCAGGCTCTACAAAACAAGGCTCTGCATACAAAAGACTTATTCTGTTCATAAAGATTCTGATTTTACCACACAGTACACAGAGTTCCTGATTCACTGCTGCCTCCATCTGTATGTTGTTTTGTGACTTCCTTCAAATCCCTCACTTGGAATCACCTTAGTGTCACAAACATCCCAAATGAGGCAGCAGTAGATCAGCAGCTTCTGTGTCCCTGTGAGCTGAAATCACTGCTCTTTTTCAACAGACTTTGGTGTGGGAGAGTGAGAATTACAAATTTACCTGTGACATGTGATGTGTTCAGCTGCAGTGGCTGATTAACCTGCACATCAAAATTTCCCTAAGCAGTGAACACATGAAGTCTTTCACTCTAAATAAATATACATGCTTCATTTATATTTTTGGTGAACATGGGGAAAGGTCAGAAATAAATGACCACACACTCACAGACTATCTAGTGGAACATTGCCTTTAAAGCTGCAGCCACTAGATGGCAAACACATTACTCACCACGACAGAAACATCTATTCATGAGGCAAAACATACAGACCTCTTCTTGATAAACGTCTAAAGCCACATATTCCTGCACACAGCAGAAGAACACACAACACATGTCCATGTGACCACACAGCCGCAAACTCATTAACCCGTTGTTTCCTGATTACCGCTCATTTGCGCTAAGTGAACCCCCTTTTCATTTGGAGTTGGGGGTGGTTGACATGAGCCACTGCAGGCAGTCACAGTTCGTATTTGTGTATGTGGACTGGGTGGGTGCAAGGGTAATGGGTGGGGGTCAGAATGGAGCCGCTAAGTCTAAGCCAGCACACACAGAGGGGCTGTGTGAGCAGCTTACAGGCCAGTGACGTTGTAGCCTTTAAATCACTCTGGAGCTGCAGCACAACATGGTCAACCACAACTATGATAACTCTCACAAATATGATGATCTGTGCTGATGGACGATGAGAGAGTGAATGACTCTGAGGAGAGACAAAGGAAAACCTCTTATTTTAGTTGACAATTTGCTGTGTTTTGGTGGATGCATCATGATGATAAGTTTGTCAATCAAAATCGAAAGATGACAAAATGGAGTGAAAACAATCCTATTGCTGCTTTGAATGTTCTCATTCAAAGAGCTTTAGTGAGGACTGATATCTTCAGGAAACTGCCAGAGCCCCTAAAGCTAAAAAAAGCCTCTAATAACCACACAGTGGACAGTATTGTTAGTTGTACATATATGCTAGTTAGAAATAAGTTTCTTACTTTTCTTTTTGTCAATGAAGTGGGTGAGCAGAAATGGTTGTACTATAATATCATCTGAAAATAATATAAACTTGGAAAAGCACAAACCTCCCATCAGGCTGCTAGTATATTATACTTGAGCATTAATGACGTACAGCAGTCAGTCAGCAGGGATTGATGAAGCGGTCCGACTTTCCGTTCTTTATCTAAAATGTAATATGTTAGATTCAGTAGCCGTTTATTATGACACATCTCACCGTGAGATGATTGCTTGCTTCTCCATGTATGTGGACAGGTGCAGCAGGCAGCAGCATGCAGATGTCCGAGTACCCTCTGTAAGCTGGTTTATAAATATGAGTGTGTTCCAGGGATATGTGCTCTCATCACATGGGTAATATTGTTGCCAGACTTGTCTTTCTGCCAAATAACATTTGAAATGAAGTTGTGCCATTTGTGTTGAACATGTGTCAAATATCCATAGCTGTTGGAGCTTCTTCCTGTTGTCAGTGACTTTCCATTCCGAGAGTGTTTACTCCATCCCACTCTACTGCTGTATGTTATGAAAAGTCTAGTCAAGAAGCACTGTCTATTACTACAGTAACAGTTTGAAAACTGTGACATTTATATTACAGGGTTTTCAAATTCATTATTTTTTTAAATAAAACTTAAGAGTTAACAGTAGGGCTATCACTTTTTCCAAATATCTAGTTTAAACAAATATATAATGACCTCTAATTTGTTTGACAACCCTATTGGTAACTCTTATGGCACTTTTATACTATACAGTTCTAGCACAGCTCAACTCTACTGTTTTTTCTTTTTGTTTTTTGTTTTTTTCATTAGGGATAGTACCTGGTACTTTTTTAGTAGCTCATGTGAGGTTCAAGTGAGCGGAGCAGACACTAAAATGTGACTTGGACAGACTGTCACTGATTGGTCAGCGAGTGTTGTAACTGGAAGAGTCATGAGCATGACATTTGCACTGCAGAGCAGTTAAAAAGACTTAAAAATCCCAAATACATGTGCTAATCTCCAACATTTAACAAGGAAATTTCTAAAATCTCAGTATTTAACAGAGGAGTCTGGTGTATGTAGTGACAGTACTGCTGAAAGCAGCAACCTGTTCAGCCGTACTTCAGTTCAAGTGAGACGGAGTCTGTGCGCCGGTCATGCAGGAAGTACTGAACGATTCAGTGTACTCACTCACTCATTCACTCACTCATCTTCTACCACTTTATCCTCCACATGAGGGTTGCAGGGGGCACTGGTGCCTAACTCCAGCTGACATAGGGCGAGAGGCAGGGTACACCCTGGACAGGTCACCAGTCCATCGCAGGGCTACATAGAGACAGACAATCACTCACTCTCACATTCACACCTACAGGAAATTTAGAGTGTCCAATTGGCCTAATCCCCAAATCTGCATGTTTTTGGACTGTGGGAAGAAGCTGGAGAACCTGGAGAAAACCCATGCACACATGGGAGAACATGCAAACTCCATGCAGAAAGGCCCTTGTTTCTGACCGGGTTGCAAATGCGGGACTTCTTGCTGCAAAGGCAATAGTACTAACCACTACACCAACCATGTGGCCCGATTTGGTGAACTAAACATTTTAATTAACTCATTCTAATGATTCAGTACAAAAAACAAACTGCTTTGCCTGTCACTAGCTTGTGTCACGTATAAAATGACGTCACAGTTTCTTGCAGCCTATGAAGGAACTATGAAGTAACTGAAAATGATGTGCCAAATACCAAACCAATATAAAGTGCAGGATGTCCTGTGTCAGCACATCAAATTCCACTTCAGTGCAGCAAAAGACCCAGTGAACAAAAAGCTGATTAGTAGTGGCAGAAAGTAGCGCAAAGCAACATACTGGATTTACTGACAAAGAAAGTTTTTGTCTAAAAAGTGTCACACAAGGAGAGAAATAAGACCAGAGTTAATACTGGTAAACAGCTAGAAATTGATTGATTGATGATTGATTGATACTTTATTAATCCCAGCTGGGAAATGGCATGCAACTGCTTAACGGTATTCTATTTTGGCCTGTTATGTAGGCTCAACTGAGTCAGCTATTGGCACTCAAATACTGCATATTGGACATACTATATAAGTCATTAGGTCAGTGTCAGTGGCATCAGAATAACAACTTGCCAAGTCATTATTTGAGAACAAGTCAAATTGTTGAGTCACATTGTTAATATAACAGTGAACTTTGTTTACGTCAAAACATTGTTCTGACATAACCATTGAGGATATGAACTAAAAATGTACAAGGCGGCATTTATTCAAGTCATTGAATTCAATGAGAAAGTGTAGCCAAACTTTTGACCGGTGGTGTAATATCAGTCACTCATTACCGTATGTGAGAGAATGGCAGCAGATTGGCAGCAGATTGAACTGAATCTACATTTACATTTATCTCTAATTGTTGCTTTGTCCGCAACAGACTGGTCCAAATGTCAAAAATGAATGACATATCATGTAATATGAAGTGTTACAGTAACTTCATAGTGTTACAACAAAGATACATGTTCTCTATGCACCTGTGAATGATTAGAAGGCTGGTTGAGCAGTGGTTGATGTGATGACTAGTTCCCTTTCATTAGTCAAAGTTAGGTTTTGCCAAAGAGAAATATATCAATTACTATTTACAAAATAGTCTAATATATGTATAGGCAACATCCTCAGTGCCGATCAATTATTCTTCATGCACAGAAAAACAAATCAAACTTAATTTAATTAGTATAGCACTAAATCACAATATACAGTACAGTACATTATCTTAAGGCACCTTACATGACTTACATGATTAATGCAGAATTATTTGCATGAATTATTGTGACTGAGTTTTAAAAAAGAGGCTCTGAGAATTTTAACTCTGACCTAATAAATGTAGGTCAGAACAACTGAGAAGTACTGAAAAGTACAATGAGTATTAGGTTAAAGCTGCTTCAGTTCCCCAAAACAATAAGCGATCACTAAATCTCACTCAAAAAAGGTTTGTTATACTGTTTTAAGACTTTTCCTTCCATCACCAGACCAAAGGCTTGCACTTTAATTAAGGGAAAACATGTCAAAACATGTCAAAAACACTACAAATTCATTTCATTAAGTCAATACTACAAAGATGTTACAGTAGTTCAGACTGTTTGGCGTGTGGTTTTATTCTGACATATAGTCAGCCTGAGACTGAAAACAAAAACATACATTTATTTTAGCCACTTAACACCTGTTTAAAACTGCCATACTTCAAGAAAATGTTTGCCACTATATTTTTACCATTACATAACCTCCTTTGACTGGAAACTTAAGGTTGCAAAGTCCACTCTCCCATAACGAAGGGATTTTATCTCACAGGGACACAGGAGCTGCTGATTTACTGCTGCCTCATTTGATATGTTTGTGTCACTGAAATAAATCCTAATAAAGCATTTCAAACACTTAAGTCCAAATCAGAAAATAAAAACAGATTTCTCAATGGACTTTGGTGCAGGATGATGAGCAGTTTAGCAAAACAAGTTTCACTTCAGACTGTCCAGTCTGAAGACGCTGTTTAGCAGTGATTTATTTATTTTTATTTATTTATGTATTCATTTATTTTGTAGCTAAAATTCTCAAGTGAAGTCAGTACACAATCACATTTCAAAATTTGAACTATCCCTTTAACCCCTGGAAACAATACAAGCTCGTGTTTTGAGTCCAAAAAATACATAATGGGAGGTTAAAAGGCAATTCTGTTAATTGTTGACTATATAAATGTTTAGATTTTAAATACAAAAGTTGTTGTGTATTGAAAGTTTCTGTTCATGTACAGTTGCTGTTCCTTGTAGTCTTCCGACTTAAATCCGTGTTGTTTTTTCCCCCCTCTTTTTTCACTGTTTAAATAAGACACATTACAAACAATCATAATCATATGTGGTCAAACTGCACAACTTAAATTGTAATGTCTCTGCCCTCTTCTATAAGTTACATGCCACACATATCCACAGTGCGTATCCAGTGCGGACAAAGTGAAACAAATACACATCCAGTAAATGCATGTCCATCTCTTTGCATTGAACAAGAGAGAGAGACAACGATCATCATTATGTATATCGGCTCGTAAAGTACTAGATATATCTGGGTTCTACCTTTTTTCCTCAGTGCGTTGGCGGTGAGAGTGTGAAGTGTCCAGAATCAGGATGCGAAGTAAAGCGCAAACTCTTGCGCACGGCGAAGTAAGAAGGAGAGCGAGCAGGAGCAGGGGCTGCTTTCAAACGCACAGTTCCTCAGTGAGGAATGAAGTGTGACAGAGCAGAGACCCACTCCTCCTGAGTGCTGTTCTTTTTTTTTTTTTTTTTCTTTCAACTCCCACTGATGTGAGGAGTCAGCTCTGCCAGGACGCATGCAGGTGAAATGTGCGCGTGTGTGTGGCAGGAGGACACTGCTCAGGTCGGCAGCAGGTTTATTTATACTGTAACCTGCAGGTCAGAGGAAAAGCTGAGACTCTCTTTATGAACATGCCTAGTATAGCAGTAAAAAAAAAAAAAAAAAAAAAAAAGCATGCACCCAATAAACGATCAGTGACTTACAGAGACTCAGACACTCCCTGTGCATCTTCAACATAACTAACAATCAAGGTGTAAAAATATTTATATTGCTGCCATGCCAGAAAAAAATAAAAAGGAATCAATCCCACATAATAACATGAAACGCTTTTACCTTATAGCAAGATGTATTTTGCGTAATAAGATGGAATTGCGTAATTCCACCTTATTTTGACATACAATGTTATGACATTACAATGGCAGTTCAAATGACCTGATTTTAAGTTCCACTTTTGCAGGTAACTGTACGTGTCATGTAGTAACAGTAGACAAGATGCCAAAACTCAAAAGAAACACACAGCTCATGCTTGCAGTGTGAACACTCACATCTTTTAACATGGGCAAAGTGGCAGTGCAGCGGCAGTGCACAGTGCCACATCTGCTGTGGACCAGGCCTTAAGTCCAAGTCTCAGACTCCCCTTCTCTGCTACAAATATCTTGTAAGAACAACTGAAAAATCAACAAAATGATAAAAAATAAAAAAATAATACTTTATATGGAACTGCATAGGCGAAATTAAATAACTTAGAATAGTTTAAACAGATCTTTGAATGGAAATTGTGTTTTCTCTTCTTTTCTGTTTTATAATAGTTTAAAAAGAAAGAAAGAATAAATGGGAGCAGGGTGGAGTCTTTGTTAAAACAGTATTTGTTAAAACTCGTGTTGGACCTGCTGTCCTCAAGTTGTTGTTCTGCAAAACATTTAAAAAGACACATCACACCCATTTCAGACAAAACCCTTCCCAGCCTCATGTTGCCTAACATGTGGTCTGCTGACAAGCTTGATTTAGAGCGGTCCTTCCTCACTGCTCCCTGTGGCTCTGCTTCCTCATGCTGTCAGCTCTATAAAACATCATTAAAGCGCTTGTACTTTACATCTGCTCCAATTTAAGGCTTATACTCTTACTTTGAAAGCTTCATGACATGCTGTCAAAGTTAAAAGGCACTTTACTGAAAGCACGGAGTCCACTTTTCTATATTTAACTGTCACACACAGAATAAGACAGACATACTGTAAATATAATAAACAAACTCAGGAGCCAACACAGTTTATCTTGTCCGTTGAAATAAGCACCTTTATTCATCGTAATTTACATTGTAAAGTGATAGTTCATGATTTTTGGATGTGCAATTGTATGAGGGTATAAAGTCAACACACTGCAGGCGCCAGAAACCAACCTGAGACACAAATGCCTATGCCTGCCAATGGGAACACAAGGAAAAACAGATTTTAGTCACTTAACAAAAAGCTTACCTATTCACATCTACATCTGCATGAGTCTATTATATCTTATTTGTTGCTTTATTGTGCAATAGACAGCTTCTTCTCACAGCAAAATGAAATTTGTAAATCACTCACTATTTTACACCTAAATCCTCAACAACTACTGTGTGTGACGTAAAATCACATATTTTTCTCTATCAACTTTGGTGCTGGGCGAGTGACTGTGTTCACAAATCATCTGTTTGTATGTTTTATCTTTGGTCATGACACTTGTGGTGGTGTAAATGGTTTCAATGTATTAGGTAGGTCTTTTGTTAAGTTACTAACATCACTTTTTTCCTTGTTTCCTTGCTGGCAGCAAGATTGTTGGGGTTACTTTCAAAATTCATTGAAATTATTTGTCAAAAACACAAAATTCAAACTTTTTTTGTTTGCATATAAAGTACAAATGCAATCTCACATAAAGTCTGAACCATAGGGACATGTATTCTGATATAATATTATCCATATATTCAATTAAAAATACAGTACACTAAGTGTATTTTGCAAAGATGGACTGGATTAGATTACATACTGCTGCATGTCTCCCCACACCACCAATATGTTTAGTCTCTGATATATTTAGACAGAAAAGGAGAATCCCTCATTCACCTGATACAATTATGAATATATACAGTATAAAGAATTATTATTAAAATAATGTTAATGTTTTTCATGGATTCAGATTTAGCCTATACACTACTATAACTACTGTGACAGGTGTCACAGGTTCTATTAAATATTCAGTATAATTTTCTCTGTCTATTTTTTGCTGGGAACAGTTCATGCCATGTGTGAAAAACAAAACTGTCACCCATGCCAATGAGACAATATGACAATATGACAAAATGCAGCAGTGGCACACACGCCACAGATCCGGTATGAACCAGGCATGACAGTGTAGACTGAATCTTTATTATGATCACTTAATAAAAGTGGAGTGGTACTACACTTAAAAATCCCATTGCTGTTATACTCGATACCAGTACTCAAAGAATGCCACTTGTCCAGTCAAATGATTTGTTTACAACTGGTCAGAACTAACAATTGTAAAATAAAGGAATAAACTGTGAGGTTATTAAAATACACGCTATAAAAAATCCTTGTAATCAAGGCTATATTGATGCTGCTTCTTTGTCTCCTTCAGTGCTTGAAGTGGACCGATACTATCCAGTACACCATATGTGTCAAACTCAAGGCCCGTGGGCCATATCCGGCCCCTAATACAATTATATCCGGCCCGCGAGATCATTTTACATTTATCTATTATTATTGTTATTAATGGCCCAGCGATATGAAGCACTAATAACACACAAACTACAGATCCCATAATGCAGTGCAACAGCTGCCTTGCCGAACGATAGGTTACCTGGGAACATTCCCGCACAGCTAACCATCTTCCTCCATGGAGTGGACTCCGATTTGAGTGTTACCGAGGAAATATTTGACATTAAATCGATGCACGGGACAATGACAGGAAAAGAAATGAATGTGTAACCTACATGAAACTGCCCTGGGGCAAACTTGTTGGACTTGTTGGACTTACAAGAGACACCGGCGATGTGTGGTGAAAAAAAGATGCAGGAGGAGAATTGTACTGGTGAGTTGACCGCATATCACTGCATCATACATCAGGAAACGCTGTGTGGTAAAGTGTTAAAAATTGAACATTCAATGAGCACCGTAACGCAAACCGTAAACTTTATCAGAGTTTGCCCACATTCCTTATCATACAGAGGTGCGTTGGCTGAGTTGAGGAAAAGATTCTCAACAGAGTTTTTGAGCTACACAAGGAAAGTTTTTCAGTTCATGGACAGTAAAGGAAAAGACTCCAAGTGGAAATATGAGTTGGCGTTTCTGCTTCTGCTACGCCTTGAACCTTCAGCTCCAGGGACGTGATCACTGACATGTGTGATGCAGTGAAGGCATTTTTTTCATGTTTTTTTTGCAGCATGTTCATAGTTGGAACTATTATAATTTTGACAAGAGATATTTTTATAAAGAGCAAAGTATTTTAAGTTATATTAGGTTTAAGTTTATATATTGTGGAATAATATTCCTGCCTGTTTTTATTCCTATTCATGTACCAAAGAACATTTACTTTTAATCTAATCAATAAATATTTATCCTGTTCGACCCACGACTTAAAGTGTGCTTTGAATTTTGGCCCCCCGGTGCAATTGAGTTTGATACCCCTGCAATACACAGTACAGGCACTTCTTATTGAGTTCCAGCACTTATATTCGTGAACTGGCACTTCTCACTGTTCTTGCCATTTAGCGGTTTGTTTCTAGTATCAAGAGTTTCTTTTTAATGTTAAACAAGAGCAATATCTATTTGAAGTGTTGAAAAGGACAACACAGATGAAATTGTGTTGCATGGCACAGCGGATGGGAAGTTTCATTTTAAAACTGATGGAAGCGAAGATAAGAGCATGGCTGTGTGCAAAGTATGCAACAACTAAAAACATAACTAAACTTAAAACAAAAACTAAACTAATATAATGTCCCTTTCCCTTGACTCTGGCCTTCAAAATAAGAGACCTTGACTCCGGCCACAACTATTTCCTGTCCAAATCTCCTCCTCTTGGCAACAAAAAAATAGTTTACACTAATGAACATGATTTTGTTGTTTAAACATATGTAAATATCTATTCATTTATTCAGTCTATCTAATCTACCAAAATCAGTTTGAATTGGAAAATGTTGCTCGTTGTGTTAAATATTGATATGCGATTATTAATTACAAAGCCCCTAATTAATTAGATTTTTTAATAATCGAGTCCCACCACTAATAGTCCAGTTTGTTATTAAAAAAAATAAAATAAAAATACATTGCAAGCATCACAAACAACTTAGGTATCTTTAATTTTCTCAAGCTAAAAATAATTTTGCATTTCAATCAATTCTATATTTTATATATATAATTAAATAATTAAACCTGACCTGGAGTTGGATCTATTGACCTGAGTAGTGATTTAATTCCAAACGGGATTTGGATGGGCAAGGGACAAAGCAGGCCTGCAGGAGGGCGATGAAGAGCCTTGCCCTGAGCACAGACGGTGCAAGCAGCAATAAACTCCCGGACGTCAGCTGTCATAGATGACCACCAGACTCTCTCCCGGAGGAAGCGGAGTGTGCGGGTTACCCTGGGATGGCACGTTAACCGGGAGGAGTGACCCCCATTGAAGGACCTGGGAGCGAACAGCAGCCGGAACGAAGAGACCCAGGATCCGGCTAGGTCCGTTGAGCTTCCAGGACCACCCTCTCTATGTCCCAGGAAGTGGCACCAATCAGGCAAGAAGCGGGCCTGATTGGTGCCACTGGGCCTCCCATGCAACACCCTCCTGCCAACACAAAACTAAGAAAATCAACTTGGGGAACATGAAATTCACATTTCTCAGCTTTAACAAATAAGCAGTTTTCAAAGAGTCTCTGGAGCACCAGGTGGACATGCTGCTGGTGCTCAGTAAGGTTGCGGGAGAAAATCAGAATATCATCCAGGTAGACAAAAGTAAACTGGTTAAGCATACCCCTCAAGACATCTTTTATCATGTTTTGAAACACTGCCGGGGCATTAGTCAGTCCAAACGGCATTACCAAATACTCAAAGTGTCCAATTGGTGTGTTGAAGGCCGTCTTCCATTTGTCCCTCTCTCTAATGCAGATTAAAATGGTACGCCTTCCTTGAGTCCAGTTTGGTGAAGATTGTAGCTTGAGACAAGGGTTCATAGGAGGGGTCGATCAGTGGCAGAGGGTACTTGTTTTTTACCGTGATGTCATTTACTCAGATCGTGGTAACAGCTAGGAACGGAAGTGCGGTCAGGAGAGGTGAGAAACAGGTTGAGCTGAACGAAGGCAGTGGGAATGGCAGAATGTGCTCCAACTAACTACAGAGGAAGTGAGCCTGTCAAAGTGTGGATTGTACAGCTTTAACCATGGGAGTCCTAGCACTATGGGTGACGACGGTGAGGGAATTAACAAAAGAGAAATCAATTTGTGATGTTACCAGAAATTAACAAAGAGAGGGGGTGAGTCTGAAGAATTATGGGAGGAACTGTCAATGGCACAAACTGTATAAGGTGGAGTCATGGGAATAAGAGGTAAGTCCAGCTGTCAGGGTCAGGGTCAATGAAATAATTGTCTGCACCAGAATCTATTAGCACCCTGAGTGTGTGAGAAGTACCCTGGTGAGTGAGTGTAGCATCTAAGTGAATGTGTTTGGGGGAGCGGGGCTCAGAATTGGTTTTGCTCACCTGGATTCTCCCCTCTCCAGGCAAGCACCCCCTACTTGGTCATATGTCACAAGTGCGTCGGTGATGTCCAGGTCGTCCACAGTAGAGGCCAAGTCCAAATCTGATGCTCCTCTGCCACTCATCAGCGGATAGGGTGCAGGAGGAGGCGTGGAAGACTGCGCCGCGGGAACCGGAGCCAAAGATGGACAGGAAGTCGAGGAGTCGAGAGGGAGCCTGGGAAGAGAATTCTGGGGGGAGGACAATCTGGAGCCCCTAGACTCTCTGTGTCTCTCTCTCTAAGCCCGTTATCTACTCTTACAGCCAAGCTTATCATTGCCTCCAGAGACTCACATGCGTCTCTGGTGGCTAACTCATCCTTGACATCATCATTTAGCCCCCTGAAGAAAGCAGTGATTAACACTGGCTCATTCCAACCGCTCTCAGCTGCAAGTATGCGAAAATCAGTAGAATATTCTGCAGCGGGGCGATTCCCGCTGACCATCTAACCATCTCCTCAGAAAAAGTGTCAAACGAGTCCAAAACAGCGGAATTAGACTCCCACAGAGAGTTAATCCAGTCTGTTGCTCTTCCACGAGGCAAATTGAAAATGTATGCTATACAGGAGCTATCACATTGGTACAAGCTTGGCTGTAACTCGAACACTAACCTGCATTGCTTTAAGAAGCGTTTGCAAGCTCCTATCACCCCCTTGTAGTGATCCGGTGTAGGGATGGATGGTTCATGGTGAGTTGGGGGAGCCGTAGAGGGAGGTGGCTGCAGGTGTGTCCCAGGAGGTGGAGCAGGAGCTGGAGTAGCGACAGGAGGGGTTGCGGCGGCTGCCAACTTCTGTACGAGGTGTGTCACACTAGCAGATAATGAGCGTATGGCGTCCATTAAATTGCCTAGTATCTGTCCATGCCTAGTGATGGCCACCTTCTGGGCGGTGAGTGCTTGCCTAAGCGATGCGGCTTCTGCGGGGTCCATTATTCTGTCTGGTCAGCGTGTACTGTAATGATTTTACACTGGATAAGTATGGACCCAAGGAATGAGTGGAAACCAGGAAGTAAAAGGCAAGGTGGTGAACATTTATTTACAAAAAAATCAAAAGAACTAAGCTAGTCAGGAGACTGACTGGCTGGGCAAAGGTCTCCCGTGAAAAACTGGAACAACAAAAACGAGGAGTTAGGAACTGAGCAAAAAAACCGACATGTAGTAAAAAGCTGATCTAAACTAAGTTGAACGGGTTAGTACCGTGTTGAACGTGAGACGCACTGACATCTGCTGCAGGGAAATGCCAGGCTTAAGAAGGCAGCAAGGAAATCAGAGGAACGAGTAGCAGGTGTGTGAAGGGAAACTCCGCCCAGCTGCCCGGTCGTCTCCTGAAAACACAAAGCAAAAACAAGGTCGAGCAGGAAAAGTAACATTTACCAAAATAAAAGACAAGAATCAGTGTGAACCCAGATCCTAACACCTCATTCAGTCTTCAGTCTAATTAGGAACATTTGTTGGGTGTTTGCTGCTTTTCTCTAAAAAAAAACGCCCACTGCAGAGAACATTTATTTAGTCACTTGAAAATGAATAACACTTATTATCACATTCCCCTTCTATCTATTCATTTCTCTCCCCCTCCACCTATAAGTGTGTCTCTCTTCACCTCAATAATATGGCACCTTTTCACTACAACAATCTTTCCTTCCTGGATATGTGGTGTCTTTTGATCCAGCACATCTGTTGTTTCGGGAGGTATGAACGGCTGTTACAGTAACAGTAAAGACTGAGGAGGTTTGCCAAACATGTCAAATAATTAAGTCTCTTAAATAAACACAAAGCTAACAGCTTTTTGGAGTTACTGAGGACATTATGACAACTATTTTGTAAAAGACATGTAATGATTGGTAAAGGCTACATGAACTAAACTGAACCCAGATGCGCAAATGAAGATGGTATTGCAATGTTCAAGGATATTTATTCACAAAAACAAAGGAATAGTTAATTCAGTCCAAAGGGATCCAAACCACAAAGAAAAATGCCTTTCCTGTAATCTTTAGCACAGAATTCAGATTTTTAACCTGAGGCCTTGATTTTTTTTTTCCAAATATCTCGGTGTCAACTGACAAAACATTGTCCTAAAACAACCTAGCTTCCCAAAACTTATGAGACTATTAGAGAACTATGGAACTTACTCAGGATACAAAAATAATGTCACAAAAACACAGATTTTGTCAATAAATTATTGTCCATCTCAAGAAATGAAGGAAACATACAACCTCAAGTGGAATGCTAAATCAATAAAATATTTAGGGGTAAATGTCACAAAAGGATTCGACAAGCTTTATGACGCGAATTACACAAAAATAAATCGAGAAATTAGGAGAGACTTGGAGGGATGGTCAATAACAGGTATCAATTTCAGCTCAAGGATAGAGATAATTAAGATAAATATTCTACCAATGCTTCTATATCTGTTCCAATCACTGCCAGTGATGATCCCACAAAAACAATTCATTGAATGGGATAGGTGGATATCGAGGTTTATATGGGGAGGCAAGAAACCCAGGATCAGATACAAAACTTTGCAGCTCCCAAAGGACAAAGGGGGCCTGGCTTTAAATCTTGGGGAATATTTTTACGCTGCACAAATAAGACCTCTGATATACTGGTGCAACGATGAGTATGTTGCAAGATGAAAAAGTATAGAATTAGGGCAAAAAGACATTGAAATACGAAACTTAAAACCACACAAAGGACTATTATGCAGGTAACCAATTGGATTTAATAACCAAAACTACAGTTGAAATATGGAACAAGGTAGTTGAAAGAAATAAATGGGAGAAAGAGACGAAGACTCTGAGCTGGTTCACATTTGATTCGAGGTTTGTACCTGGTACGAATGATAAAAAAAGCATTACAGCAATATGTACCATGGTCGAGCAGGGGAAGCTGCAGTTTTGAAAAGTTAAGGGATAAATTTGGACTAGATGAACATCAACAATATCGATACCGACATATAAGAGATTATTGAGAGAAGAAGATAAAAACTCACACTGATGAGGTTATTGGTGTGTTTTTGAAAGCCAAAGAATCAAAGAAAAATGGGAAAAGGAGTTGAAGGAACAAACAACTGAGGAAAAATGGTTTAATATTTGTAAAATGCAGTGCACGGCCACTAGCTCCAGGAGTTGGAGAGAATTAAATTGGAAAAATATGGTCAGATTTTTTTATAACTCCAAATATTAGGAAGGAAACTGTAGGTAACCAGCAACCATGCTGGAGACTATGTGGACACATGGATGTAGCCCATATGCATATTTTTTGGTCTTGCCAAAAGATAATAGGATATTGGGATAAAATATGGCGGGGTTTAGGAAAAATAATAGGATACAAGATACCCAAGTCATGTAAGATACTCTATTTGGGAAATGTGACACAAGATATAATACAAAAAGAGGATGAGTATCTTGTTAAAGTTCTGCTATTGGTAAGTAAAAAAGCCATAACAAGGTTATGGTATAAAGCAGGACCACTGACCGTGGAGCAGTGGGTGAGTACTGTGGAAGAAATACACTACCAGTCAAAAGTCTGGGTACACTTTCCCTTTGAATTCAATGGTAAAGTGTACCCAAACTTTACACATAAGCTACAATTACAAGAGACACAATTTCAGTAAAAAAATGGGAAAAAATGGACAGATTATAGAACACAGCAAGAGGACACCACCATCACCATCAGCACTGGACAATAAGGACACTGATATGTCAATAATTGTAAGTCAGTCCATTATCTGCTTAATTCTGTTTTTATTTGCTTTTAATTTATTTTATCTTTGATTTTGTGTTTTTTAACACAAAATGATTTTGTGTGTCTGTTTGTAAAGTGTCCTTGGGTGCTTAAAAGGCGCTTATAAATAAAATGTATTATTATTATTATAAAACCTGACACTGTAACTGCTGAAAGTAAATTTTAATAAAAAATAATTTTTTAAAAAAAGAAAGAAAATCTGTGAATGATGGTCAGTATGACAGTCTGACCATTTAGGTAATCCAGTTAGGAAGTCTGTGTGACCAGGAAAGTGACACTGACAAGATAGTAAGCAGGCAGAATGGGCAGGTCAGACTCTTGGTATTCTTGAAACCGGTGCGATATGACAGGGTGAAATTGAAATGCCTCAAGAATGGGGACCAACGGGCCTGGCAAGAGTTCAAACAAAATAAACGTTTTCAACATGTCCCTGAGAATGTCATTAATCATGTTCTGAAAAACCGTAGCAGTGTTTGTGAGCCCGAAGGGCATTACCAGGTACCTGTACTGTCTGAGAGGCATGTTAAACGCCGTTTTCCACTCGTCTCCCTCCCTGATCCGGATGAGATGGTAGGCGTTTCTAAGATCAAGTTTTGTGATGGTGGCCTTGCAGAGAGGCTCACAGGAGGGGTTAATCAACAGCAGAGTATATTTCTTCTTGAAAATGATGTCATTTAGTCAACGAAAGTCAATACAGAAAAACCCCTTGTTGAAATAGCTGAAGCGGCTATTAACTGAGGAAGTAAGCCAATCTATGTGAGGACTGTGCAGCTTTAACCGTGGGAGACCTAACACCACTGGTAAGGAAGGTGAGGAGACCAGAAAATTTATCATCTCACGATGAATACCAGAGAGGATTAGGGATAGGGGTGCCATCTGCAGGGTTACGGGAAGTAGGGAGGAACCGTCTATAGCACACACAGGTCTAGGAGGGTCAACAGAGTCAGGGGATTGTGTAATTGTTTGGCAAAGTCATAGCCAATAAAATAATTGTCTGCACCTGAATCAATTAACACCTGGAGTGAGTGAGTGGAACCCTGGAGTGTGAGCGTGGCGGCTAAGTGAATTTGTGCTGCTCACCTGAGCAGAGGAATGGAACACAGGAGCTGATGACGTAGACGGAGTAGGAGTGGGCAGAGACCTGGGAAGAGAACCTCTGCGCCTCTCTCTAATCCTATTGTCTATGCATATGGCCAAGCTGATGAGTGCCTCTAGGGACTCACACTTCTCATCTTTTATCTCATCATTTAGCCCCCTTAAAAATGCGGTAATTAACACTGGTCCATTCCAGCCGCTCTCTGTGGCTAAAATACAAAAGTCAATGGAATATTCTGCAGCGGAGTTACTACTTTGTTTAAGGTTCAAGAGTCTGGTAGCAGAGCAACTATCCTTAAATAGAGAATCAAATACTTCAATCATTTCCTCAGAAAAGGAAGCAAAGGAGTTAAGTATATCAGAGTAAGACTCCCAGAGGGAATTATCCATTCAGTGGCTTTAAAATTAAAAATTAGGAATAAAAACAAAAGTTAGACGGGAGCTATCAGAATGATATATTGCTCGAAAACTAATTTACACTGTCTTAAAAACGTTTGCAAGCTCCTACCTCCACCAGTAGTTATCCAGAGTTGGGATCAAAGGTTCACATGGAGGTGGAATTGCCGAAGAGGAAGACGACGGTCGGTGACAAACCTTGGGATCAGATGCAGGTGGCGAGGAAGTCAGAGTCACGGGAGCTGTGCTATTCAACTTGCGTGTAAGGAGTCCTAAGCTTGCAGACAGCGTATGTGTGATGTCCATAACTTCATTTAATATCTGTTGGGTCCATGATTAGTGGTCAGCACGTGCTGTGATGATATCAATCATAACTTAAAGAGTGAACCCAAAATAAGCGGAAGTCCAGCCGCAGGTAAAAAGAGAAATGTGTTTTATTTTCAAAAAGGAAAACAAAAAGACAAGCCAGGGAAAAATAATGGGCGAGGAGGCTGGCCGGCTTGCTGGGCAGAGACCTCTGTATGTGAACTAGACCAAAAGAGAAAAAAATGAGGTGTTAATAGAAAGGAGCAAGACAAAAACGCGAACTGAATGCATAGAGTAGCAAAGAGCAGATCGGAGAGCAAGGAGTTTACCGCAAACTTTACATCCTGAATTCTCAGTGGAACATGAGCGCGGGGTGGCGTCATTCCAACTTTCAATGTCTGAATACTGATATAAATGGAATACAGCATAACAAGCTAATCAAGGTTAGAGGGCGACTGGAAAGTCAACCTATGATAGTGGGCCAACAATACCTAAGTGGTACAGTTGAATTGTACAGGTTGTGGGTTCGATTCCCAGCTCCGCTAGTCTACATGTCAATGTATCCTTGTGCAAGACACCTAACCTCATTCCTCCTGACAGCTGTGCCGACAGTGTGAACTGGAATGAAAGATGAGTGATAGAAAATGTGCTGCAAATACTGAAGATGTACTATATAAATGTGTGAATGAATGGGTGAATGGCAAAATTGTAGTGTAAAGCAGCTTTGAGTGGTCATCAAGACTAGAAAAGCACCATATTAAATACAAAATACAAACCATCATGTTGTGTAAACCTGGCTCAACACATGGAGCCTTTTCCTTTCACAGGAGTTACCCATTTGAGTCAAATGCTGGATTCTGGGCTGTGAAGTTAAAGTGAGCCGTATGTACCGCTCTTGCTTCCTCAGCCACAGCTGTGCCATTAATTGCACCAGTGTTGCGGTCATTGAGCTTTACCAGCAGAAGGTTAAAATGATAAAAAGTTGAAAAGGTTAGCAACCGTGCAGGCTGCCAACTCTAACAGCTGGCAGTGATTATTTGTCAGAGGGACTCATCTTAAAGGGATAGACCACATTTGACATGTGGTTGTTTTTAACACTGACACAAGGAGCCCAATTAGAGCTGATTCAACATCCATCTTTAATTAAGCAATCAACAAGTGGACAGTGCTGAGTAGACATCGGTATGCACCCAACGGCTCCTAATTGTGTCTTCAGATCAAGTAACAAAAATCATATTTAGAAGTGGTTTGGGGATTCATTTTATATACCATTTACATACAGTAGGTGAATGCAAATTCATCAAATGGATGCAGTATAGACCACCTGCATCAGTAAACTGAGAGTAAATTTACACTTTCCAGAGCTCATATGTCATCTATTTGTTGCTACCACCAATATAATAACACTCATCAGCATATTATTTATTTTTTTAATGGTTAAAATCGTATGTTATATTATAGAAACACAAGTATATTCACAAATTCTGTAAATGTCAACTGTAAAGATAATTTATTAATACTAATAGATTAAATTCAATCTATCTGCATGACGGTATGACGGAAGGCTGAATCAAGACCCACATCCAGGCAATGTGAGCTTCCACATCAGTGAAAGAATTTCATTAATCACTATTTATCACTAAAAGTGCTGTATAAATACAAACCATTTAACCTTTACCATATTTTTTAATCTGAGTCCATTTTTTTAGAGCTCAGCTTCAGACAGGTACATATTAATCCAAATGGAATGTGTACACTGTATTTTTGATGATGTGACATGAAACATGTTCAAATAAGCAAGTGTAGACTGTTAGCAAGGAAACATGACCTTCCTCAAATCTTTAAACTGTCACAAAGAAACTGTAAAATCTGCCTTAAAGTGATGATGTGCTGAAGTGATAGCACAAGCTGAAGTTATGGTTATATTCAAGTAATTCTTATCTTTTTTTTTTAATTCAGTAAAATGATTGAGTACTAGCTCATCATCAATTGATGCTGACTCTTCCTGTTAGTAGTAGTAGTTAGTAGCAGTTGCGATGACTTTTCTTTTTCTGGCCCTTGTACAGTAATTTATTCACTTAATCACATAGCACTTGGGGTGAATAGAGGGAGTAAGTCAGAATTCATCTCCATATTATTTGAAATTTCATGTCTGGCCATGGATGTGTTAAGACCATAGTGTACTAATCTCTTCTTTATTGTCCAATCATAGTCTCTTCAGCTTTTCTGCCATAAAATTATGATACACTGTACAATCACTGAAGCAGTAATCTGAAACAATTCAGTTGCCCATAAGTTTAAAAGAGAAAAAAAAGTTAAACCACATCTTTTACGCAGGTGTTATGCGTCCTGCTTCCAACACAGTGGTTGACAATGATGTAAAACACAACAAAAAATAAAAAATAAAACCAAACACCTCTACAAGTAATGTTAAAGGAGTCAATTGTCTTTTTAACTGGGTCTAAAACAATGTATTTGCCCACTACTATTCATATATTACTTGTTGTATGATGCATCACGGAGTATCTGCTGCATACAGTATCTGCTGCCACGTACAGTAGTGTAGCTTAAGCTTTTTTGCAACTTTTCTTACTAGAATTTATTTTGTTGTTTTGCACCATCTCACACAGTTAGTAAAATCCAACCACTTACCACCGAGTGCTGCAGCTGGAAGTGCACACACCCTCATGTGCAGAGTGTGGACAGGAGGTCTTTGTCCTTGCTCGGGGTGGGGCTGAGGAGAATTTAGTTTAATGACATGAACACACACAAACTCTCGCTCAACAACAGAAGGACTTTAACATCATACAGATGCACTCCAGTAACATTAAGCGTAGTAAAAACCATTCATAGTTACTTAAGAAGTTAGTAGTAATGAAGCATTTTAGAATTTTTACTGTTAACGCTTTGTATTTTATATACATTTGCAAAGCTTAATAATTGTCTGACATCTGAAATATCTTAATTGCAACGATGGAAACTACTTAATTGCAACTATGGAAACTAGGGAATTCAAACAATCCAAGCAATATCTCAATATCTCCTTACATACCTCAGTGCGTCTTTTGTGTTGGTTTGAACGAATATGCAATACTTCCTCTAGAAGGCAGTGCTGAGTAACAAGTTGCAGGCATCAACAAACATGGTGACCAGTAAAGAGGTTATTTTATTGTGCTTGATCCAAAATAGACTTAAATGCAAGCGGATTTTGCAGCAGTGGAATGGGAATGGAATGGGAATATTACTCTGCCGCTGAGATAGAGCAATGAGTGATAGATCGATTTTATGGATCAATTATATTTTTTTGTTTCTACTGATTTGTTTTTCATGAAAATCGAAAATCAAATTTCCTCTTTTATTGCCAAGTCCAGCGCTCAAAGTGGACTGATCCTGCACCCTCTCCTTACATATACCTTTACATATAGCAAGAAGCTATTAAGGAAGAGCTCATTCCCAAAAAAGGCACAGTGTCTTTGGTAATTTGGAAGTGGTTCAGTTTTGTGGTGTCAGACCATGAACAAACCATAGCTCACTGCAAGGTTCGTTTGAAAGCTGTTGGAGCAAAAGGAAGCAGTACAACAAATCTATTCCAGTACCTCAACTTGCATGCAGCCAAGTGGGAGAAGTGTTGCTCTTTGCAAGATATAAAGGACCACGCTCGACAAACACCAGCTAAAATCAGCCTTCAATAAAGATATGGATAAAAGATATGGTACCGTTTTATACTGTGGAAGCATGCGGATAATATATTTATCCACATGCTGAAAATGTTTGACCTAGGGTATGTGCTAACATACTCACTCACTCACTCATTTTCTACCGCTTTATCCACTAGGGGTCGTGGGGGGGCTGGTGCCTATCTCCAGCTAGCATAGGGCGAGAGGCAGGGTACACCCTGGACAGGTCGCCAGTCCATCACAGGGCCACATAGAGACAGACAACCATTCACTCTCACATTCATACCTACGGGCAATTTAGAGTCTCCAATTAACCTAGTCCCCAAATCTGCATGTTTTTGGACTGTGGGAGGAAGCCGGAGTACCCGGTGAGAACCCACGCACCACGGGGAGAACATGCAAACTCCTTGCAGAAGGCCCCTTGTTCCAACCAGGTTGTGAACCCGGGACCTCAAATCAAAGTGCTAACCACTACACCAACCGTGGGCCCTGCTAACATACTAGCTGCAAATATTTTGCTGAAGTTGCTGAAGGATAGCCCTACATGAGATTTATTTTATTTTTGACTTATTTTTTGAGAATAAAAAATCAATTATCGCCCAGCCCTAGGTAGTATTTTGCCGATGAATGAAATTAATGCAAAGTACAGATGAAAGGCTCTGTCCAGTATAAGTGGGCTTTTAAACAGTCCTGACTGCATAAAAAAATACCCTGAATAACTCCTTAAAGTGTAAGTAAACCACTAAACCCCTTTATTCAGTACACCTATTCATGTTATTTGCTGATCCAGGTGCAAATATTCAGAGTTTAAACTGTTAAAATTAAATATGTTGTGATAAAAATCAGTGTATCTATTGCCTCTTTGGTCAAACACCAGTTACTGTATTCGAATTTTGCCATTGGCTTTCTTTTCTCTTGCGTCACTAGTATAACCTCTCATCACTCTCTCTTCACTGCTTGGAGCGACTGACAGGCTCTTCTCCCTCCAAACCTTCAGTGGAGATTTTTCCACTCTCTTTTCCACTTTCCAATTTACAATCAGACCCTGCCCCCTGCACTGATCCCCATTATCCCTCACTCAGCTCTCAGGTGACTTCATGGCATTTTTCAAAATCAGTGATTGGAAAAAGTTAGCCTCAGAAAACATTTATAGTCTAATGTTGAAATCAGTTGCCATGCGCTGCCATACGCTGTTCACGTTCATCAGTGAAACAAAATCATTAGATTGATACCAATTCAGCTATCAAACATCAGAATGTACTCATGTTAGAACTGGAGGTTTAAATGTTGCACACTTTTTAAGGCCATCTTTGAAGTAAATGTTGATGAACAGAGACAATGTAAATTTATGTATATGCTGCATCCTGTACCTGAAAACAGGCTGAAGGAGCATTTTGAAGCGAGACCGGCCCACCAGGTATTGATGGAAAGATAATGAAGCCTATGAATGAAAATAAACTTTCTAGTGACAATGCTTGTACTCTGCCTTGTTGGTGTATATGTACTTGTCTAATAAACTTACTCCATCCTGCCATTCTATACAGTTGCTTCGGGGCCCAAACCCAGTGTGGTCTATATTCTCCATTGTCCTCTATGAGCGGCCTACATGGAAAAACTATAGCCTGACTCCATTGGAAAGGCGGGAGTCATACAAAGATATTCCTTTGCATCATAAACAGCAGGTCATAAAAGAGTTGTAAAGTAAACACAAGGCGGAATCCTATAATCTCATTGGCTGCCTCCCTTTGATGCCATGTCTCTATATCTGACTTCTCTTTCTTCTCTACCTCCATTGTGAGGTAGTCTGTTTCTTCCCGGTCTTCCCTACATCACCTCTCAGCCATGGCGGCCACATAGAAGCCATCTCCAGGCTCCTGTCAGCTGCCCTAACTGTGACTGACTGCAAAATCAACGCACTTTGCCTCATACGATCGCTGCGGTCGGAGCTGCACCCACACATCATCCAGCATCGTACTGAAGACATCCAATCCCCGAAGGGATTGTGCCAGTTTTACCCTCACTGGTCGGGCTAGAAACTTGTTTGCGTTCAGCTACGCACCCCTTTTGACCAGCACCTGGAAGCCTCTGCAAACCAAGCTTTCCCTCGCCGCTGCAAAACAGAAGGATGATGGCACCTTCTAAAGTCGACTGCTTCACCTGCGTCAGCCTATGTGGTTGGACTGCCATCGGCTCATGCTGCACGTGATCCTTTGTTCATTCATACGAGACGTTTTGCATTGAACTTCCCTCCTTGTACACGCACCATTCATGACTTCCTCCCCCTCTCTTTCTCATTCATTTTTTTGTGAGACTTCGCTCACAGATGCCATCTTGTGCCGACCAATCGTGCCCACAGCCTCACTGCTGCGCATGCGCTTCGGTCCGAGATCTGCGGAATTCTTTGACTTACTCTTTGACACCATCTTGTGGCGAAAGCATGGCCCCACAGTCACTGCTACTGTGCCTGCTTCTCCCCCAAGGTCCACCATTTTAGGGAGTGACGTCACCGGTAACAAACGGCGTCACGTCACTTCCTTCCTTCTTTGCCTACTTCCTGTTTCCCACACTTAACCACGCCCACTTTTTCTCTCTCTCACACACACACCTGCCTATCAACATTTAATATTGTACATAGCCTGTGTGTTTATTAGCTGTAGTTAGTGACATTTATTAATTCTTCATAAATTCTTATTAATTCTTAATAAATAAATATTAATAAATAACTCGGTTTTATTGTCTATTTAACTTCTTCACTGATTCATGTTATTCAATTTATATTGTGTCATTTGATTAAATAAATTGTTATTTTATTTCACTTAAAGGAAAGCTCTGTGTCTTTTGTGCATGTATGCTGTGACAAATGGGGGTTGAGAGAGCCAGTGCTCGGATTTATTCCTTCAATACTGTTTAATTGTGATATCATCAGATAATAATGTAAATTGCAGTGATTGTGTAGACTGATTTAAAAGGCAAAAATTGATTGTTTTTCCCTTTTTTCAGGGTGGTGCTCTGAATTAATTTTTCAAAAATATTTAATAAATAAATAATAATTAATAATAATTATTTAGTTATTATTAACAATCAAATTATTGCCAATAAGTGTTGTCCCCCAACATAGTACTTTGTGAAAACCAAAAGGCTGCTTGCTCTAGTTTGTTGATTAATATTAAAATGAATAAATGACAGATTTAGTGATATTTCCATAGACTATTTGTTGACAACATCAATAAACAGCACAGCAACATAGAATATTTCCTCAAGCATGGCAACCTTTAAAAAGGGAAAGAAAGGTGAGAAAGAATAACACTTGTTGGACTTACTTATATGATTACAGTACTGGTATCTAAAACAATGTGGGAAAATAGTTGCATTATATACTCTATACAGTCCTTACTTAGAGGAACCTCCTGAACAAACAATGAACAATGTATGCTGGGATCTCTCCTCCTCCTGCCTTCCCCTCATCCACCTGACCGCCACCTCCGCCATCGTTACCTGCGGCTTAAGTTGATGCTCCGCCATGACCACCAGCAAACATCGGTGTTATTTTAACATTTTAACACATGTTGCAGCATCTGCCTGAAGGGCTTGTTTTCTCTCTAATTTTCTCCGCACCTCCTTTTTTTACTTCTTGCTATTCTTCATCTTTTTCATCTCCTCTCTGACAGCCGAGGCCCAAGAGGGAGGGGGCATCGGGCTCTCGGCTGTAAATGGTCCAGCCCAGAATCAATCATGGCTAATGGGCCGATCTACCAGTTTTGTGTACCAATAGGTATCATGACCAATACCATTACTAATAGTACCATTAGTAAAAAAAAAAAAAAAGGCCCAGCCCAAAATCAGTCTAGCGGTGGACAAGAAGCTTGTATTCAATCATACTGCTGATTGGATGGATTCCCTGGTCAGTAGAATTCACTTTTGGCACATTTCTGTGGGCAACTGTTTGTGTTTTAATCCTGATAATTAATCAATTTACATGTAACTATAGCCAAACTAATATAATTTGCAATATGCAAATACAAAGTGACTGATGTGTTCTGTTGATATCTAGCTACCTTTCAGGCTGACTTTAACTACTTTCCATTGAAAGTAGCACTGCATAAGGAGCTAATAACAAGGTGTGAAATCATTTGACAATTTGAATGAAACTGTCCATCATGAATAAAATTCAGCTGCTTGAAAGACAGAATTAAACTCTGTCAGGGTAAAAAAAACAGAAGCTGCTTTCTGAGGCCCAGCCTATTCCACCCTGCCCCCACTGACACCATCAGCCCAACTCAAACAGGACCAGATACACGCACACACACACACAGGCTGAATTTCTACATACTCACATGTGGTTTTGTCAAAAAGCTGTCTGTGCAGCCAGCTTGTCTGTATATGGTAAACACACACATGGGTCAACAGTCCCCCTCACTGTGTTCACATCCAAAAAAAAAAAAAAAAAGTGACTTCAGAACCACTTTGGTACTAGAGGGGCAGCATGAACACAACCTCTGTGTGTGAAAAGTGCTCTTTATCACGTTCAAACACAGGATGGCAGCAGTGAGTCTGATTTCATTGACCTTACATGTCTATTATGATCCCAAAGTTTCACACTCACTGCTGCACTAAAAAGATTTAAGTTTTGGCAGTCTCAGTGAGTTCACTACTCTACACTACTGATCTAATTAGAGTAGAGTAGTGATTTTTTATGACAGTGAGGATAAAGTGGTAGACATAACAGGGAGCTTTGAGAAAAAAAAATGAAAAGACTGACCAGACTTGCAAACTTCTGCTTTAACCAAGAAATTTATAAAAAGAAAACAATGTCATTTGTGTGTATCCTGCTTTACACCACCAGCTTTACTCAGGAGCTGATGGAGGTTCAAAGCTTATTTGAGTCACAAAAGACCATTCTGACCTACTAAAACATGGTCAGAGCCCTTGCTACATTCCAAAAGTTAAGATATTTTCATGAAAAGAAAGAAAAACGTGGATATGCATGTAACCAAATTGTTTGTGCATGTGCCTCATGGTGTGTCTTTACTAAACATAATATATTTGTAGGCACAAAAGAGGTTGCATATGATCAGATCATACTGTACAGTATGTTCACTGTTTTGTCTTGCCTTTTAGATTTCCTTTTCCGACAAGAAATCTGAAGTTTGTAAACCACTGTTCTAAGGGAGAGTCCAGAGAGTCGCTGCGGAGGAAACTCATTTCGGCCACTTGTATCCACGATCTCATTTCTTCGGTCATTACCCACAACTCATGACCATAGATGTCCATCCAATGTTGCAGAGGTGTGTCAGCCAAGACAGCCCTACAACATCCAGAGCCTCGGGAATGTGCTCTAAGTTCTGCCGGAGGTGGGAGTTGAAACTCTTTCTGACAGGAGACTCAGACGTTCCCAGCGGGCCCTCACAATGCATTTGGGTTTGCCAGGTCTGACTGGTATCCTCCTCCACCATCGGAGCCAACTCACCACCAGGTGGTGACAATTTGACTGCTCCGCCCCTCTCTTCACCCGAGTGTCCAAGACATGTGGTCACAGGTCCAAAGATACAACTACGAAGTCAATCATTGACCTAGGGCATCCTGATGACAAGTGTGCAGGTGGATACCCTTATGCTTGAACATGGTGTTTGTTATGGACAATCCACGACGAGCACAAAAGTCCAATAACAAAGCACCACTCGGGTGCACACCCCTCCAGATCTCACTGTCCCCAGCAGGAGCGCTTTCCAGCACCCCCTCCAGGGACTCCAGAAAGGGTGGGTACTCTGAGCTGCAGTTTGGTGCATTAGTACAAACAACAGTCAGGCTACCCTCTCATCCACTGGGGTGTACAGGCCAAATGTGCAGGCCCCAAGCTGCGGGGCAATAAGAATGCCCACACCAGCTCAGCGCCTCTCACCAGGGGCAACTCCAGAGTGGAAGCGAGTCCAACCCATCTTGAGGAGACTGGTTCCAGAACCCAAGCTGTGTTTTGAGGTGAGCCCTTGTCTAGTCGGAACCTCTCAACCTCGTGCACCAGCTCAGGGTCCTTCCCCACCAGAGAGGTGACGTTCCATGTCCCTAGAGCCATCTTCTGCAGCCGAGGGTCGGACCACCAGGGTCTCCACCTTTGGCCACCACCCAGCTCACACAGCACCCGACCTCCTTGGCCCCTCTGATAGGTGGTGAGCCCATGAGAAGGGGGACCCATGTTGCCTATTTGGGTTGTGCCCAGCCGAGCCCCATGGGTTTAGGCCCGGCCACCAGGTGCTCGCCATTGTGCCCCACCCCAAGGCCTGGCTCCAGAGGGGGGCCCCAGTGACCCACGTCCGGGCAAGGGAGAGTGTTGTCCATTTGTGTGCATCATTATAGGAGGCCTTGGTGAACCGCTCTTTGTCCGGTCCCTCGCCTAGGACCTGTTTGCCTTAGGTAACCCTACCAGGGGCATAAAAAGACAAGACGAGAGTTTCAATTTCTGAATCAATTTCTATGGACTAAAGCTTTAAAACCTTTCCTGGTTTGACCTCTATAAAATGTCCAGACCTAAAATTCCAAATATTTTTTTGGAATTTATGTCAGAAAATATGTGTTTGCCAAATATGAATTGGCAGGAGAAGTTCCGGAAAAATTCCAGAGCAACTGTTGTGGACATTTTGTTGTCACATAGAGCCTCTCTGGAAAATGTGACAGTCTGAAAGGTGCTCAGCTGATTTCAAGGCCCCCTTTCAGAGTGGGGTATGCTTTACCCATCTTTTTCCAATGCTTACTGTATATTCTGCAGGTAGAACTTGTGTGAAAAATTTGTGTGAATTTTTGCCATGCTAACAGATAGGGACTTGAAATTTGATAATTTTTTGTGATGCTGTCAATCAGTATATTCTTTCCAAAAATGTCCTGGAAACATACTTGGGTGATCACTTACCATCCCAAATATTTCAAGTGAGAGGAAGTTGCTACAAGGAGTACAAACTTACAGATAATGTCGATTCATGCTGATGAAAACATAACTGTGATGATCGGTGTAGTGTCAATAACATGAAGCTCCTCAGTGGAGGTAAAATTGCTAACAGCTTTTGGAATGCAACAAACATCATCTGACTCTCTTCTGAGAGCTGTAAATGCTGTTATAGCTATAAAAACTTCTGTCCGAGACTGGTATGGGTTTCTGGGTGGTTTCGGATTATGGTTTGATGCTTTGACCTAAGTAAATTATGTGAAAATATAAATACTATTGGGTTTTTGCAGATGGTATGTAGCTGCCAGGACATCAGGTCAGCCCAGTGTGATAACATTTACTGTACCTTCACTGATACCGCAACTTCATTAAACACAGTGAGGAAATGTGGAGGGGGGAAAGGAGTCCTTTTCCCCCCTGCACTGAGATGCAACTTTTCTCACAGCCACTATCTTGGCATGCACATGTGAGACAAAAGATGCTCTGTGAGATAAGCAGAGACCTGGTGGCACCTAATTTTCACTGGTCTGCCACTGCTGCTAAGAACTCTGTGGGAAATCCATGATAGTGGTGAACAGGATGTCAGGGGTCAACGGGATGAAAGGCAGGAAAACAGCCCTAACTGGATTAGGTTTGGAAGATTAGGTTGGATAAGATTTCAGGAAGTGTTATCCAGAAACTTTCCCATTCTCAACGCTTTTCTCACGACTCATAATAAAGTTAAAATTCATAAACCTGAACTGAGTAGTAATTCTGATAGCTAACATTATAAAATTGAGTGATGTTTTCACGCTCCAAGTGATGGCCACTGCTACATTGTTAATGTTTAGGGTGACCATATTTTCAAACCAGGACCCTAAATTTACCACACAGCCATGTACGCATACTGTACATGTACCAAATGAGTTAAGCTGTGTACCATTTGTAGAGAAACTGAAACATGGAGCAACCTCACATATCCCAAGTTCAGGATTCCACCATACAAACACTGCTGCATTTACTGTTGATAGCACTTAGTTTCACATTAAATTAGTTGTACACATAGTACTGTTTATTTCCAAACATTGGATATGATGCTACACTGTTCATGTGCGCAAATTACCATGCAAAGAACAGGGTCCTCAACAGGGTTGTGTGTTTTTTTTTTTTAAATTTCCCTCACCACTGTCTTTGCCAAGTGCATCAGGAAACTGTATTGCATTCTATATGGCCTTCAGATACCATAAAGGATGAAAACACCTTCACAACTCTTTCCACTCTCCTGCTGACTTTGTCACTTCTTTATTCTTCTTTAGTGTTGTATGCGATTGTATATTGGTACATACATACTTAGGAGTAATATGTCCAATTTCTGCCACTAAAGCCAATGAAATGTTAAAGACTGGACCTTCAATATGGGGTCTCCAATGTAGCTCCAAGTCCATTTACAAGTAGCTTGCCAAAGGTTTAGGTAATCTACCATATACCTGCTTAGATTTTTATCTAATCAAACTCAGGTGTCCCGCCCCTTTCTAACATTAAATGATTATTTACCAGTTAGTCATCAATCAAACAGCTTTGCAGGTGTCAACTTGATAACATGGACAACTGCTCATTCCAGTAAGAGGCCAAAAATCTACTTTTTTCATGACAAATAGGAAACAGAGTTTTGTTTCTCAAGACGACAAATGTGTGTCTCTAATTTGTGGAGGTGGCATGGTGGTCAGTCCACAGCAACCTTTCACAGGACTTTCTTGCAGGTTATTATATTTATTGCAAAATGTGAGTTCTGGACACCAACATTTTGTGAATGTTCAGGCAAAACAAGTTAATTCAGTTTGTCTGGGTTTAAATAAGCTGTGAAAATAAATGTTATTTGTCATTTTGTCACAAATGTCAAAAGTTTAGAGACCCTGCTTTAATCTGTGGACAAAAAACAAACAAGCAAATAAATAAATAAATAAATAAATAACCAACCGTTGAAAACATGGAAACATTGTTATTGATTATTATTATTTACTTATTGAGTTATTATTTGATGTTACTGGGTGTGTAGAGAATGCCTCATGTGTAATTCTGATATTATTTTGTTAAATATTTTGGTGAATTTAAATTTACAAATATTGCTTTGCTTTTGCTCTAACTATGGCTGCACTTTTAGAAGTCACACGTTTCGAATGTTTAACATATTAAAGAAAACGCAAAACCATGCTGACAATTTTTTTGTTATAATGGTTGCAATGCTCTAAATTGACCAGCAGACATCACCGATGGCACAATCTTGATTCAGAGAAAGATGCTGAAAATCTTTTTTTTTTATTAAAATTGTATTTTAAAAGTAGCTTGAGTCAGTGAACGAAAAAGCAATAATTTATTCATCATCATCATCATTATTATCAGAGCTCTCTAGTCTCACGACACACACATTTTAGTAAGCACACACACTCACACGCCACATATGACATTTCTCACTGAAGGTAATAAAACATAATTTATTAATCTATGAATGGATACTCTTTAAGGAACCAATTTCGGGCCAAATATCTCTTTGATCCATTTGTCGTTTTTGTTCTGGAAGGCAAAAATAAAACTGTATTTGGTTTAGTGGAATTTGTCCTTTATAAGATTAACAAATTATCTTCAAATTACGCCCTCATGTTATGACTTTTAATAAACATGAGAAATGTTGGACTGTAGCAAATAGGATACTTTCACAAGAACGTCATTTGTGCCGACGCTGGTTTTCAATAAAGTTTAAAAGGGAAAAATATGGCTCAGATGTGAGCCAATCAGATGTTGCTTTACTGTTTCCTGGTGACCGTTGACCAATAGGCGGCTTGTGTGTGTTAGCGCGGATAAACTGTTGTTTTGTCGGTACAGTGTCCTCTGTTGTGTTTAGCGATGCTATATTTTAATTTTTACCCAGACAGAATATTTTAAACCCGAAAGGAGGATGAGTGTATCGCTAAGGTCAGTCAGCGTCCCTCTCTCCCATATATTTTTATGTCGTATACAAGCGCCAGCAGCACACAGGTATGCTGTTTCACCTTTGCTAGATAGCTGTTTAGCTACCGTCAGCACGTGTGCATTATTAGTTTACTTACTCATGTATTCACAGACGTGTTGCACAACTGCAACTGTCACATTTAACTCGTCGTTTCCCTCTTAGTGAAGGTAAAATAGGTGTTGTGGGAAATTCTGTGAGCTTTACGCTACAGTTTAAAGGTCCAGTGTGTAGGTGGGTTCAGTTGCTGAACATTCAATACACTACCCATAAGTATATAAATCTGTATTTGTGTATTATCATTTTAAAATAAAAATAATTGTATTTTCTTAGCTTTATATAAGCCTGTGTGGCCTGTAGGGCTCGGGAACCACTTTGCATTGTGGGTAGGTGCTGGGCAATATGGCAAAAAAAGATCACAGTATATTTTCTCATATGGTCCTATTTCGATTTTTAGCACAGTTTTTATGCTGTCAGTTTTAGAGCATTTGTACTCAAACTAGAAATAAATAATACAAATATAAGAACACACACACAATTATTCACATCCTTCATTTTTTAGGGGCACTGAGATGGCAACATTGTAATATTGCAACATATAAGGCAAAATAACATGCAAGAGAACATACCAACACAGTCACACAATGAGTCCAGCACTTTGATAAGGTAATTGAATCTAATTTTTTCAGCTGTGTTCAGAGATATAATTTCTTTCACTTCACAAAAAGAAATGCTGTGTGTAATGGGGTTGTTTTCTAATAACGAAGTTGTATTGAATATCTAATAGTCTGCTAAGTGTTCTAACATATTCTTTATTTTTTAATAATAGATACATCAAGAGTGCTGCTAGTGTGACATCCCACTAAACTGATGACATACAGCAGTCATCAGTTCAGTGGGATGAAGCGCTGACTTTAAGTTATTTATCTAAAATGTAATATGTCATATGCAGTAGCTGTTTGTAAATGCAGCAGCTTAATTTCTGATATTATTTGATAGAAGCACAACTCTGTCAACTTGATTGGGATTGAGTGATGCTCTTTTTTAATTGTCTGCTGATGAGAACACATTGCACAGCAGAGGAGCACCGTGTGTTTGTGCATAGAAGCTGTGTCATATATTGCCCCATCCTAATCACAGCTGCCTAAGACAGTGAAAATAATCTGGACTACTCTAACACTGCATGGCATCTTCCTTCCTAGAACCGAGCTTTTGGCAGACAAAACCAAACGGAAGAAGAGGAGAGAGCTCACAGAAGATCAGAAACATGAAATCAAAGAAGCTTTTGAGCTGTTTGACACTGACAAAGATAAACAAATTGATTACCATGAGCTAAAGGTGAGTAACCAAAGACAGTTATTTGTAGTCAATAGAGAACAGCTGTACTGACTCTTTAAATAAATTCAATTCAATTTTATTTGTATAGCGCCAAATGACAACATACATTGTCTCAAAGCACTGTACATAATAAGACCAAAACCTTTACAATATTACAGAGAGAAAAGAAACCCAACAGTTCACACAATGAGCAAGCACTAGGCATCAGTGGAGAGAAAAAAACTCCCTTTTAACAGGAAGAAATCTCTGACAGAACCAGACTCAAAGATGTGCGGTCATCTGCCTCGACCGGTTGGTGTGAGAGGAAAATGGGGGACAGAGGAGAAATGGGAGACAGATAGGGGTAGAGAAAAAAAAGAGGGAGGTGAGGGAGAGACAGAAGAGAGAGACCAGGAGCAAATATACATAGGAAATTTGTTTAATAAGTGAATCAAATGATATATCCTGGTCAAAAATAACACCACGGTTCCTTACATTGGAACGCCATGGTGACCACATTGTCATCTAAAGTGACAATGTGGTCAAAAAGTTTATCTCTAAGGTGTTTAGGGATGAGTATAATAACCTCAGTTTTGTCTGAGATTAAAAGTATAAAGTTACAGGTCATCCAGGACTTAATATCTTTAAGACATTCCTGGAGTTGAACAGCCTGATTTATTTCTTCCAGCCTCATTGATAAATAAAGCTGCATGTCATCTGCATAACAATGAAAGTGCATGTTGTGCTTTCTAATGTTCTCTAATGGAAGTGTATATAAGGTAGAAAGTATAGGTCCAAACCTTGTGGAACTCCTAATAATTAACTCATAATTAACTTGTGTCTGCAATGAATCATTGTCATTAACATGAACAAACTAGAATCTATCAGACAAGTATGACTGAAACCAGCAGAGGGCAGCACCTGAGATCCCTAAAGTCTGCTGCAGTCTCTGTAATAGAACTTTATGATCAATAATGTCAAATGCAGCACTAACATGTAACAGGACAAGTATAGAGACTAGACCATTGTCAGAGCCAAAAAGGATGTCATTGGTAACTTTGACTAGGGCTGTTTCTGTGCTATGGTGTAATCTAAATCCTGACTGGAAATCTTCAAACAGCCTTTTACTATGCAGATATTCACATAACTGATTCGCAACTGCCTTTTCTTTAACATGTGTTGAGCTGCAATTGAAATTCAGTTAATTGATTATTATTAATTACTGAATTAATTACCATCTATTTTCCCAATCAATCAGTCGGAGTGCTTTTTATTTATTAAAAAAAGTTCCCAGATCTTACATTTTCATGTTCTTGGTTTCTTTGTTTTGTATTCCAAAGGAATCATTAAAGCTGATTCATTTTGCAAGAAATAAGAACACATCATCATTTCGAAGGTTTGGGAATCACTGATCAACATTTTTCAAAATTTTCTGATATTTTGTGGACCAAACAAGAAATCGATTATATGCTACTATATGCAAAGCCATGGGCACATAACTTTGCATCTAACAAAAAATAATTGATTATGAAAATAATCTCAAGTTGCGGCCTTAAACGTGATATATTCAGTACAACACCGACATCACCAAGAACCAGCTCGGGACATGGATACTCTCACTGAAGTATTTTAGCCACTTTACAAAAGATTTACACAATACAATATTCTCATTGAAGTCTATGATATTTTAAGCATATTTTTGCCACTTTATATCTTTGATGCACAGCCTTTTCCTGTTTAAAACTGAAGCTAGTAAAACTGCTTACTCTCCTGCACCCAAGTCTGCTCCCAGGTCCTGCCTCTTTTAATTAGTTTTTGTCATACAGGTAATTTCAATTTGAACTTACTGATGGAGGCAGCAATGTCTGTGTACTGTGATGTAAAACCACGGATTTTCTCTATGGAGTTTGGTATGAGGAATGAATGGTTTCCAAATTTATAAATTTCAAGTTATAAAAAACTGTCTGATGAGGAGATAAAGTAAAGACTTACCTGCCATAGATTTTATGAGGTGAAGCATTTTAAGTGACTAAAATAGGTTTTTACTTGTGTCCCTGTTACCAGTGAGGGCGAGCGTTCAGGTCTTCTGCTTGTTCACATCACAGCACAATGCTCTTATCCCAGAGTCATAAAATATATATTACAATTTATTTTACAATATTTTTTACAGGTGGCCATGCGTGCACTTGGCTTTGAAGTGAAGAAAGTGGATGTTCTGAAGATTCTTAAAGATTATGACCGAGAGGGAAACGGAAAAATAACGTTTGAGGATTTCAATGAAGTCGGTTAGTTCAAGCTTCAAAGATGCTGCAAAAAATGTGCCAGTGACAGTTGGTGTGAGAGGGATGAATCGGTAACACACAGCATGACAAAATCCTATTCACTTGTCTTCACAGTGACTGATCGCATTTTGGAGCGAGACCCAAAGGAAGAGATCATGAAGGCCTTCAAGTTGTTTGACGATGACGAGTCGGGAAAGATCAGTCTGAGGAACCTGAGACGAGTGGCTCGAGAACTTGGGGAGAACATTAGTGACGAGGAGCTGCGTAGCATGATCGATGAGTTTGATACAGATGGAGATGGAGAAAGTAAGTGGTCACTACAGTTTCCACAAGAGGTAACTAGATATACTGTGAAATGTAAGGGACGAATAGCACAAAATACAATGTCAATATGCAACACACATTATTTATTTTTGCTCAGTGAAGCAGTAAATAAAAAACAAACCACCCTTAGAATGAATATCAGCCAAATGCAAACAGATGCTGCATTAGGACAAAATATACTGATTGAGAAATTTATGAACATGGATCAAATATTGCAAACTACTGTAAATATTGTAACAGAGTTAGGAATAATAGGAACAGGAAAGTATTAGTTCAGATGTTGCAAGAGTGAATGTATGACACAATGATACCTAGTTCGGCCCTGACTACTATACAATTATCAAAAATACATCAGCAAATCCATACACTACCGGTCAAAAGTTTGGGTACACTTTCTCATTGAATTCAGTGAGAAAGTCGGCTGCAGCTATCAATTATTTTAGTAATCGAGTAATTGGATAAAAAACTGACATTCTGCATTCTGTGTTTGTTTCTCGGTTTAGTTTGTAGTGGTCCCATACTTTTTGTTGTTTCTTTAGCTTTGCATCCTCCTCTTGCTCCTTGCTGTCTTCATCTCTATTGGGCCATCCTTCCATGCTTCAGTTTTATGTTAGTAGCGTAAGCTAATTTCATCTTAAGTGATCACCGGGGCTCTCAAGGTTGGAACTTAGTGTGGAGTGAGATGAGGGGGTGTTGATGAGAGGGGGGTGGGAGGGTTAATCAGTGTTTGTTAGTGTTTAGTATGTTAATCTAATAATGGACAATTTCCACTAAACCAAATAAATCGTTTTATTTTTGCTTTTAAGAACAAAAAAGAAAAAATTATCAAAGAGACATTTGGCCCCAAAATGGCCCCTTTGACAGCATTGTTAATTGTCTGTCTAGTATGAAAGAATAGTTTTCTGCTTCTTTCCTGATATCTTTAAATCCAAGTATACGACATAAACAGTAAAAAAAAAAACTGTTTTAATACTCTAAAACTCTAAACAAGTTTATACTCTTTACACTTCAAACTTACACTTTAATAAGGTTATTATAATTAATTAAGTGATATAAACAAAGTGATGACCTGACCGTTTTCTTTCACTTCCATCTCGTCTGAAACCTGTCCACGCATTCACAGCATTCGTGTGTCTTCATGCGCATCTGTGCGCTTTTGTGGAATGAGTGCTTGCTGCAGAAACCCATTTTCAGACTTCACCCGGCAAAAAGAAATACTGTTTTCTGTTTGGCTGATGGGTTGCTAATTCAAGACAGCTATAAGAATGGACTACACAGAGCAATCTGTCTTTACATGACCCATTAAGATATTAATTGATGTGCAGTGAGTTTTATCACTTAACAGTGTGAGAAATGTCATGTGTGGCGTGTGAGAGTGTGAACTTCTTGAAATGCGTGTGTCTTGAGAGCTCTAATCACGTTGATAAGCATCCTAGCAGACCGTCGGCATAAGTGAGCGCATTGTGTAAATAACCATCCAGGCGGAACACTGCCCAGATGTGCGAAATGTAATACTGTATTTAACAAGTACTCGACACAGATAATTTGCCTTGAGTAATTTTAGCAATCAAATTACTCAAATTATTCAAGGAATTTATTTAGAAGTATGTCACAGTTGACAGTATTGAAGGCCTTTTTAAGTTGTCTCATCTCATAACTTTTATGCCACCTTAAGTGTACAATACACTGTATATAAAGACTGGATAAAGTAATAATATCTCACCCCCCAGGAAAGTGTTTTTCTAAGCACCTTGCCAATTTTGAATAAATAAAGAAACATGCAAGATGTTATAGAATTTGGTTTCAAAACATTTAAAATTCAACAAATTTCTCTGCTCTGAGAGAGGGTCCACTGGAGCAGTCACCATACCCTTTTTACACAAAATGCTGGTTTATGTTATGCTTTATGGTTTGTCAGTATTTGTACAAAATATTCATGGAACTACACTGTCTACTAAACTTCCTGTTTGACAAACAAGTAGAGAAGCAGTGTTCACCTGCTTTGGTCCCCACTGAAGTGTGTTGTGAGTCTGCAGGAGGATACAGCACACACAGTACAGCATTTGAGCAGGACTTGCTAACTATGGCTCTTGTGCGTCATTAAGACATTTGAAGAATATGTTCATCACTCACTGTTAGAAAGTATTTTTTGGCTGAAAAGGCAAAATTAATTGCTTTCTTTCCCACACCAAAGTCTGTTCACAAAAAAGCTATTTAAGTTAAAAGGATATGAGGAGCTGCTGGTCTACCACTGCCTCCATCAGTAAGTGTGTGATACACAAATATATCTGAATGTAGGTTTTCAAATGGCAAATCACAATACACGACAACTGTAATTAGTGATGGAGGCAACAGTGGATCAACAACTCCTGTATCTCTGTGAGCTGAAAACACAGATTTTCTCTATGGACTTTGGTGCTGCAGAATGATGCAAATTTCAGCCAGAGATGATTATGTACAGCAAGGTAAAGCATATTTTCCTGACAGCATACATGCAGGGTGATGTATATTTTATTATGGCAATCATTGACTGGGAACAGTAGTTGGCAGCAATCTGTTACACAGAAATAAAACCCGACCTGTAGACGGAGCAGAACTGAGAATTACCAAGTGAGCCATAATGTGAGCATGAAGTAGTCATTTTCTGCATGAAGATTCTCTGTGTGTGTGTTGTTTCTCTCAGTAAACCAGGAGGAGTTCCTCGCCATCATGAATGGAGACTCCTCATGAGACGACTCCTCACCTCCGAATGAGTTAACTGGAAGCTGTTGGGACACTGTTGGATTGGTCATCTACTCTGAATGAAACATCAGGGACGCATGTACAGTATGTGTCCTCAGAGATAAACCTGTGCTTGATACTTGAATATCAACAGAAGAGCACTGGACTGTTTTTATTCACCTCTGCTCCAAGTCTTTTGATTTTTGCTGATTTTTACAAGTTTATGTTTTTTAATGTGCTTTAACATCACCTCAAAAAATATATCAAAGACAAATCAACCTTAATTAATAATTAATTAAGGTAATTGAACTCTCAAACTAATCAGGTGTATGTTCCGATTTTTTGAAGTGTGGGTATATGAGGTACTCAAACATAGGCAGTGTCTTGCTTTATTGTCGTGTTGTGATTTCTATTTGCACTACCGGTCAAAAGTTTGGGTACACTTTCTCATCCCAAACTTTTGACCGGTAGTCAAAAAATATGTAATTCTTCATTAGGACTTACAAAGTGACACAAACATATCAAATGAGGCAGCAATAGATCAGCAGGTCCCTGTTTCCCTGTGGGCTAAATAATGTGGATTTTCTTTAAAGACTTTGGTCCAGGAGGGGAACCCGTTAATAATATAACACAAAACTAATTTTTTCAAGATTATCAGATTCTTAAACAGGTGTACATTTGAGTCGGAGTACATTTTCTGGGTTAATTGTTTGTTCACTAGCTAAGAGCATTTTCTTTTTTTTAGTGTCAGCAGCCATGTTTTTCAGTGAGTGTCACAGGGAACATGCAGAGCACGGTCAGCCATATCTGAGACACCGTCTTAGTGTCAGTACCTCATACAACCACATTTCAATTCCACATGAGGAGAATGATTCTGTCTGTATATTCTGTAACACAACCTTCATACTGACCATTTTCACTGTAGCTCTATGTTCCATTTACATTGCATTTGAATGTGCTCTTTATTTTGCACACAATAAAAATTGTTTGACAGCAGGTCTTTTGTAAACGCTTTATTCAGTCATATTAAATAAATTATACATTAGGTTTTGTTGATCACTGAGGCTTATTGAGTTGTGGTTAGTGCCTCTTATTTGGACAGTTCCCTCATCTTCCACCAGAGGGAGCCAGTCATTCATTACAATCTTATACAGTGCATTTAAAGGTCACATAGAATGGTCTTTTTGAATTAAAAGACTGCTGATGTCTACTTAAATTAATTATAATTAATTATAAACTAAATAATATTTATGGTCAAAAACCTTATAGACTCTTCAGATTTTTATTGCTGCTCTCTGGCAGCATCTGAACAGGCACTCTGTTTTTGTACTAATGTCCGCCCCCCAGAACACTGAGTCTTGTGATTGGCCAGCTGCCAGCGGACTGACTGTTCTGTGGTGCTTTGTATACTTATAAACTTTGTAAACTTTGTTTAACAACAATTCACTTTGTGACTGCTACAAAGAAACAGAATTTTAGGATTCTTAGCAGGGATATTACCATCAAAAATGAACGATATCCTGCTCTTTTTCCTCATTAGAAGGGAGTCTATGAGGCATCTGGTGTTTTGTAAAAGTAGCAACAATGAACTGAACCTTTCTTCTGAGACATGTTGCTCTTGACAGATACAATAGTTCTAATGGTGGAAGTGATTTAGCTCATGCACGGCAAATGTGCTAGTTACGTATCTAAACATGACTTTTCGAAACAGCTTGCTTGAGTACAGGTATACAGAGAAGCCCTTCTTTCTCAGACGTGGCTGAAGTGTTTATTGTGACACTTTAGATAGATATGAAAAGGATATGGGAAGGACACAGGGAACACACCAAAAAACATCAGAAATTTGATTTCCCAGTGAATGTCCTCTTTAAACAATGACATAAAATGATAACAATGTTACATGAAATGATTAAGGTGATGTCTGAAACCACAACAGATGTGTCCATGGGCAACACACTTAACCCCACATTGCTCATGACTGCAGTATGTGAATGGGTATGAAAGATACCTTAAAGTGAAAGTGTGAGTGAAATATGAGTGGTCATCGAGACTAGAAAAGTGCTATATAAGTACAAACCATTTACTCAAAGCCCAGTAATGCAAATTAGTATAACACTGAAAAACACCATGAGGTGATGATGTGTATGTGTTGAAATAACTTGACTGACCACAAACCCTCTGTGGGCAGAGGGTTGCCCTTCCTGTCATTTGCCTCCCCACAGTCCTTTACATACAGTAGTATGAATATGGATGATGGTCTGTGGTTGTGAGTCTGTTAATTATTGCCAGCCTCACTTTTGATCTGCGTCAGTGTCCGTCTGCTGCTTACACGATCAAAGTGATAGTTCAGGTTTTTGAGGTGTGGCCTTATGGGCACTGACACTTGGCATTGCTCCTCCTGGTTGCCACAGTAAGCTGCATACAGAAGGAAAAGGCTGGGCAGAAACCTGCTGCAAGACCAATGGTAACACAGAATGTGAAAATGTGCTTATAAGTATGATCCTTGCAAAATTAATAGGGTCGCCCTAAAACAGATCACAATTTCTGCTGGCCCTGATGATACAGTATGTACACTAATGGCTCTTTTTTCACAATATGATTTGGAGCATGGCTTGGCTCAGCTTTGCTCTGATGTTTATTTTTTCTGCTTTTCCATTAGGGATAGTACCTAGTACTCTATACTAGTTGCTTTAGTACCTGCTCTGGTGAGGTACCAAGTAAGCTGAACCAATGCTTAAATGTGTTGTCAACAGACTGCCAGCCACTGATTGGTCGCAGAGTGTCAAAGAGTCATGAGCGCGATGTCCAAGAATCAAACCAAACAATGCTGAACTGTAGATCGCTTAAAAAGACTCAAAAATCCTAAAAAAGGGCGTTAATTTCTAACATTTATCAAGGACACTTTGAAAATCTTAACATTTAACCGAGGAGTCTGGTGAAAGCTGGTGATCGTGAGCCGCATCTCAAACCGTTTTGCTGTATAAGTTGAGTGACCGTGTCAGACGGAGTCTGTGCTCCAGTCATGCAGAAAGTTCTGAACTAATCTTTTTTAACTAATGTATTCTAATGATGCAGTACACCAAAAAGAATGGCTTTGCTTGTCACTAGTTTGAGTGTTTGTGTCGCATATAATACGATGTAACCGCAGTTTTGTACAGCCTTGCTATGGCAACCCTGTCCACATTGAGGAGGAACAATGAAGTAACTGAAAACGATGTGCCTGATACCAAACTGAACAGAGTAGAGCCAAGCCATGTTAGAACTGTACAGTGGAAAAGCACCATTAGTTTGGTGAATTTAAGTGCATGACCAGGCCTTCAAAGGTGTGCTTAGAGTAAGTGAAAGAAAAAAGTCCTGACTTTGCCAGCCTTGTTGCCTCCTGTAGGTTGTTCCAAAGTTCAAGGGCCCTAACGTTAAAAGCAGGCTCTCCTTTAACAGCAAGATGAAGCCAAAAGACATTCTGTAGATAATGAAGACTTAAGATGACATAAGATTCTATTTTAATTCTTATGTAGCGTAAATCTTTTTTTAATATATGCCTTTTTTTAATATCTTTTCTGTGAGACAACCGGCAAGATTGGCCCAGTCACCACTGACTTTGTTTCAGTACAGCATACAGCCACAATTCAAAAAAGCTGAACTTTCAATCTTTGAGATTTAAGAGACATGTTCAGTAGACTAATCTGTTAAAGTAATAACATGATTCAGTCACTTGGACATATTTTGTTTGTGTTCTGTAACAGAACTGTAACTGTACATTTGAAGTTTCTGAAGGAGACAAATGAGAGTGAGGCAGTAATAACAGGCTGACAGATATTGTGTTGTATGCAAGCGCACACACACACACAGACTGCAGGGATAGTGTTACCGAGTATGTGCTTTCAGACTGAAGGTCAGCATTCACACTGATTATCAGAGCCTGCTGCATCTGGTCATCACTGCTGGAACAGACATCATAACTTGCCCTTGCACTGGCACATGCTCAGCTGTTAGTCCCAGCCTGCACCAGAGCAACACATGCTCCAGAAATAAACCAACTATGTTCCTCCCCAGTTACAACCTCAGAGTCGCCCCCCTGGGGTTTCCACTATATGACTGTAACCCACTTGAGGTTCAAAGAATGGGTAAATAAGTTAGGACTAGTGTCTAGATCTGAAGGAGGGATTAGGAGAAGGGATACAAAATGCAACTGGAGCCACAACATGTGCTTGACAGATTGTATATTACAATACAATTAACCTATGCAACTAATGTATTAATGCAACAAAATTGTAACACTGTAACCTTTAAAAAAGGTTAAATGTCTTCCAAAAATGATCAGACTCCGGATCCTTAAATTAGTTCAAGTCAGTTTCTGCTCCGTTAGTCTGTCCTGAGTATCATGGGGTGAAATTGGGGTGAAGAGGAGTTATCCTTCTCCAGCCGAAGATCCTATTCAACCACTTCCTCGAGATAAGGAGGTGATGGTGGATCAAAAGTGGATCGCCATCTCTTTTGTCAAGGAGAAATCAGGTTCTAAATCCAGGGAATCTCAAAAACCTGGCCTGTACAGAAACATGGCTTTTACTTACTGGTCATAACATTGCATCCATCTTCTGCCGCTTATCCCAGGTAGGGTCGCGGGGTCAGCAGCTTAAGCAGACAAGCTCAGACTTCCCTCTCTCCGGCCACTTCGTCTGGCTCTTAATGCCATAATATAAAAGATTCCAAGACGATGTATCACCAAAATAAACAATTAGTTTTTAACACTACAGTACCTCTTGTATGGGATGTTTTATCCCTCTGTCTCTATATTCACAATCATGTATTATTCTTGCTCTTTTCCAAAAATCCTGAATTATTAGTGTCTTTACCATGAACTGATTACTAGAGACTCTTAAAACATACATGGAATAATACATATCAAATTACATTAGGTGCACAATACAGAGTATAATACAATAAATAATATTGTATTATTTGCACAGGCTGTGCATTACTGAGACCATTTGCAAATAATAAAATAAATACACACAGTTATACAGGAAATTAAACCAACAGGTAGAAACTATAAATGTATCAAAGCCGAGATATTGTGCTCTTGCGTCTTTATGTAGTATCACCATTACAGCAATAACGTCAACTATGGCTCCTCACAGACACGAGCAGCATGCTAATATAGTTAGCCGCTAGTTAGCTGTGGTAACCGCACAGGAATAAACTCTTCAAGACAACTTAGAACAGGTAGAAACTATAAATGTATCAAAGCCGAGATATTGTGCTCTTGCGTCTTTATGTAGTATCACCATTACAGCAATAACGTCAACTATGGCTCCTCACAGACACGAGCAGCATGCTAATATAGTTAGCCGCTAGTTAGCTGTGGTAACCGCACAGGAATAAACTCTTCAAGACAACTTACTCCTGGCACACCATTCCGTCGTGTAAAGTTCTGTAGAGTGCCAAACACATTTTCAATGTAGATTTAATCAGGTGAGCCTTTTGTTCAGGCTACATTCTGTGTTTTTTTTTTTTTTTTTTTTTTTGTCTGACATAACTGTACAGTCAGATTCTGGTGAAGTGACTTGACTAACCATACAGTGTAGAGAAGTGAGAAAACATGTGGTCAAATCAGATGCATCAAGGACAGATTTTACTCCCAGGTGTGAATAGTCTGAACAGAGACACTCTCCACTTGAGACTGGATCACTCATTATGGATGTTAATACCTGGCCTCTCTGTCACCCATACTGTACATTCAGGCTCCCAATTGTTGCTGATATTTCCTGTGGCTGTCATTTGACAGATCAGCTGTTCATCAGCGACTCTCTATCTAACAGCACAGCAACCAGGGTTTGAGTTACACGGCAGCAGGTGGGAGCTGAGCTCCCATGGAGGGCTGAGGGTACTCCACAACAATGGAGGTTTCCCTGTAAAATGTCTTATTTATATAAACAAAATAAATAGGCTGAAAGAAAAATGATGTTTTCATCCTCTCTAGTATTTAGTCTCTTTATAGCCTTTATTTTCCCGGGCGTCAATGTCACGATCAACTGATTATCAGCTCGTCTGCTCCAGTAGCATTGTGACATGCCTAAATCGTTCGTTCTCATACTCTGCTGTCATCCACGCCCATAGACTGTAAAAGTAGAGGCAGTTTAATGCTGCGTTCACACCAAATGTGAATTTTCACCACTTTCACTATTTGCCTTATTTGCGCTGCAGTTACGTTTGTGCACTTGTGTATTCACGTTTATTGGCTGTTGTCCATCATGAACAGGTCGCCGACCAAGGACGTGATGTGAGCCAGAGAATCTTGACATTGATAGTTGTCTGCGCTTTGCGTTACGCAAAATTTTCAACTGGAGCGAAATAAAGGAAATGGTGTGAATTCTGTTTTTGCGCCACCCGAGCCAACATAAATACTTGTCTACTCGCATGTGTGCATTGGTTTTGTGTGCAAACTAATTCAGCATGAAGTTTTTAAAGATTTTATTAAATAGCCACCTGATGGCAATATAAGTGACTGTGTGAAAATGACTATTTTACTGTGCTTCTCATATTTATAACATAATAACTGAGGTGTTAATGGTCTCAGTCACTACGTCCACCTCTTCTTCAATATTTGTAAACTTTGTAAATTATGTTCCCATTGAGAGAAAAATAGACAGTAAAGCATGGCACATGGTGGATACCAGTGTGATTGACAGCTGGTGTCATTAAATAGGAGTCTGGTTGCAGCTGACATCTGTGAACTGCCGCTGGTCAAACTGCAAATCTTGTAGCTTCTAAATATTTGTTTAGCCACCACAAATCTGTGTCCACTTTTTATACAGGCATAGAGTCTATAGAAGCCACAATAAGAGGAGATGGACTTCAAAACTACTTCAAAGAGTATCAATCTGGATATAAAAATTATTCACGTATTTTTTGTTGTACTGTATGTGTTTATTTTGAGTCTGTTAATATCACTACATTATTCTTTTCAACCTGTGATGCATTCATTTTCCTTCACCAGCCTCTCCTGATTGAAACAATGACATAAACTATTTTAAACCCAGTAAAAGCAATGGCTAACTGCCCTTATAAAAGGAGATCCATGAAAGGAGTAGACAGACATCTGTGATGGACTGGCGACCTGTCCAGGGTGTACCCTGCCTCTCGCCCGATGTCAGCTGGAGTTGGGCACCAGCGCCCCCCGCGACCCTCAGTGGATAAAGCGGTAGAAAATGAGTGAGAGTAGACAGACATGAGGAAGGGAATGCCTCGAGACACGCTGTGGACTGTGGACAATGCTTGGCACTTGGGTGAGGATGGATTCATTTACACATGCTCATGGCTTTCACAGGAACTTTATATCCTGGACATCCCAGCTTCACTTTGCCTGCTTTGCACTGTGGTTAGCTTCTCGGACACAGAAAACAACAAAAACTCTTCCATCTTTTAATCTAAAAGACTTTTTTTTTTAATTCAAAACTTTTATTTTAATTTGAACACGTGTTCACCTTAATGGCTTCATTTGGTGTCATCAAAGAAAATAGTAAACTAATGGCTCTAAAGCAGTGTTTCCCAAACTTTCTATATGAGGACCCACTTTTGAAAGATGGGAACACATAGTGACCCAAATCATGATATGAGTTTTAAAAAGAGCAAATGTGTGCATAGTGTAGGGGTTCATTTAGCCAATGTCATTATGAAATGGTTACTGAATCACCCATGAGATGTTTGGTAAAATAATCAAAACCTCTCCAGGATCACAAGTTGCACTGCTAACCCCAAAGATACACAGCCCACATTTCTGAAGCAAAATTACATGAGTTATCAAAAATGTCTACAGATTTGCATATCATCGTGATATTGTTTTAACTGCTGTGATTTTTGGAGAAATGAGGTTGATAATTAACTATTTCCTAATCAGTATTAGCTCAGAGGATGACAGGAGCTGCTGCTCTGCTGCTGCTAAATGTGGTAAGTCAGTTTGAAGCATATGTTTGCTTTATTTCCCATTTTTGAGCTTAAAAATAGTATTTTTCTCCCTACTCTACAACACTTACTTCCCCACACCAAAGTCCACCACTGCCTTTACTAGTAAAGTCAAATATGTCTTTTGTGACTTTGGTGTTTGAAATCATTTGTTCGGATTTCATTTTGAGACACAAACTAACCAAATGATGCAGCAGTCAATTAGCTGCTTCTGTTTCCCCATAAAGTAAAAATGCTGAAGGACATGAGAGTGAAAAGTATATAAACTTTGCAGTGTACAGTTGGGAAAAGCTGTCTAACGGCAGTGACACAAACTTATCAAACAAGACAGCAGTAGACAGGCAGCTCCTGTGTCACTACTCTTAACATGTATACATTATATTACGTCAGCCTTTTGTTAAATGGAAAAACAAAATGTGAAAAATTGCTAATGAAAAGTTATTGTTTCTCTCCAACACAGGAGACAATCATGTCTTATAGAAGTTCACTTTCTATTTGACAAGACTTCAATAAATAGTTGTTGAAAGACTATAGCAGTATCTTACAAAAATTATCGGAGTCAGGGGAAACTGCCATGGATGGAGAGAGACAAAGCATTAACACACATACATATATTGTCTGTGATTTACAGACAAAAACACTGTGCGGGAAGATGTCGGGTGTGATTACAGTCAGATAACTGTGAGCTGAACCAAGAAATCTGATTGGCCGCACAAGTGCCCCATCCTTTTACTGTCTATCACTAGTCACCTGTATGACGACAGTGCAGTTGTACAACCAAAAGAAGGGAGTAATCCAGACAATACGAACGTCCAGTGTCAATAAAACAAACTTCTCCTCACATCATTTGTAGGGATGTACTGATACCAAAACCTCATTACCACAGTGTGACCCATGAAATCGAAAGGCACCTTAATGAACAGAAAATATTGTGTGAATGGATATTGGACATGCTATAGCAGGGACATGCAGTCAGGGGAGGTGTCGGCATGAAAAGTAAAAAACAAATAATGATTACATTAAATAAATTAGTCCTCTTGTTTGTACAATAAATTTATGTTTGTATGATTCCAATAATTTGGATTGATTGGGAGTCAATATCTCTGAATTTGCGCCTTTCCTATTCAAATACAGGAGAGAAAAATGAGATGAAACAGCAACGAGCCCTCCCTCACCTCAAACTGTGATGTCCTTCACAAACTGGGTTGATGCACGCATGTCTGATTTGACGCAAAACTGCAGTGAAATGGCACAAGGTGAGGCAGACGGTACCTTGCCTTACAGTACCTGTAGGGGGCACACGTGAGCTCAGCAGGTGCTTCTTGCTGCTGTTGTTGGAGAGTGCAGAGCAAATGCGCTCTCTCCACTCTCTCTCAAAGAAAGAATGATTGAAAGAATGTTACATTTATAGTGGATAAATGTAACATTCTTTCTTAGCCAAATATGTACCTTACACCTATGTGTGTCAAGTGTGCTGATGTGATATGAAACACAACAAGTATGCTGCCAAATGAATAGTGAATAAGATGATTTTTTGGGTTCATACAGTATATTTGTAAATCTGATTTTGAATCAGTCAGTACCTCACCAGCCATTAACCTCACTGCACGTCACTGACATATATGTAGTGTGAGGTGTGCTGGCATAGAAGAACCCAAACGCATGACAGTCCAACAAGGCAAAACAAATTCCAATACCAGGCAAGAATCCAGAGGTCAGTACAGGTCAGATCAGATAGACAATCAAACTAAGAATATGGGAGAGCTTGATAAAAACACAATATAATCTGGTAGAGGTGAGGAGAATGGGCATGGAACAACAAGTGAGTCGAGATGATTGCATAGGAGTGCAGGATCTGAAATGACAGGAGAATTAGTGATGAGGCATAAAAATAATCAGAAAAAATCCAAAGTATTGGTTAAATGTGAGAAAGAATGGTTGTTTGTCTTTGTGTGCTGGCTCACTACTAGCATTTCTAGTATTGGCGATCACTTAAAGCTGCTTTACACTGTAGTTTTACCATTTACACATTCAAACTGCACAGCTATTCTATCACACTTCTTTTTTCATACCTAGTCACATTTTGCTGTTATAAGTCAGGAATTGAACCCGCAAACTTTGAGTTGAAAGATGACTCACTCTACCGTTCACCTACAGTTGCCTCATGTCACATGCCCCCCTGATATGAGAGTGGCAGTTATCTAATTATCAGCTCTATTTCCCAAAAGGTCCAACTGTTAGGTCAGTTTTACAACACCGTGTGAAAATATGATGAACCTGAGAACATTGTAGTATTTGTATGTATGATGAGGGGAAGGAGTGATTTGTCACTGTGACCTTTAATCCGGCAACCAGTGGGAGTGTTTTCAGTGATTCAGCCATGTTTTTGCACTCGTATCTGACAGATTCATAGATCACCATCAAAGTTAGCCAAGCCCCTCTGAGCTGACAGGAGTGGACAGCTGAGGGTAATCCTCAGCCAAGCAGATGCTCTCTGTGCTAATATGTGGGACATGCTCGCAGGTTTGATCTCTCTCTTTCTCTGTCTGTAATGTGTAGAGCCGACAGTCTTTGGAGCAGTAATCCTGGGCCCTCACACCAAGGCCTGTAGTGGCCCTGAATGTCAGCAACACATTTCTCTCTCTCACACACACACACAAACACACACAGGCAGCAGCAGCATCAGTGACACCTCAGAGCTAAATATAAAGTGAATGACAGGGACAGGTGATTGGGCAGACTCCACATCTCTACTCGGACACAGGAGGTCACAGGGTGTGAGTGTATATGGTCGTGAGTGCAATAGAGATGTGTCTATGTGATTGTGTGTTCTTGTATTAGTAACCGCATCAGGACATTTCTTGACATCATGGAGACCAAAACCTGATCCTAATGAGGCACAACATAATATCTGAGGAACTGGTGAAGTTCATGGCTAATGTTGAGTTCCATTTACCTAGGAACTTGGAAGTCATATGGTATTGTTGGCAATACCAGTTGATAACAATTGTCTAAATGGTATTTTGTGCACAAACAGCATATCAACATGGCTCTGGTAAAAAATTAAACAGTACTATGTGTATGACTGATTTACTGAGAAATAAATACAACAGAGGTGCTATTAAAGGTAAAAGCTATCTTGGAAATTCAAACTTGGGGTATGTGAAGTTAATCTGAGTTTTCAAGTTGGAAATTTGAGTTCAGGTGGGCATTCCTGAAGAGGGAAATTCTGAGTTCTGACTACAAATGGAAAACAGTACAAGATTTGAATTGTGGTTAGTTTAAAGCTTAGGTTGGACATTACTGGTTATGGTTATTCACCGGTATTTGTAAGTGTGTCTTTGTGAGGGCCACTGACTTTATTTTGGGTCCCCAAACAATTTTGCAGAATTTTCTCATCCTTTTATTTCAGACTTATTTTGTTCATGTGTTAAATATCATGCATTAAATGGTTAATTCGTTTACTGAACATGTCTTAAAATAATTCAATTACCAATTAAAAACTATATAAGGTATTTCAGATATGGCTGTTTTGTTTTTCTTGATTGATACAGGTATTTGGGTCTTTAAAAAGTTGGTCCCCATATAGAATGTTTGGGAAACACTGCTATAAACACAAAGAGAGGACATTTTTGGGAAAGTGTAAACATTTTGGTTGGTTCACATATTCGGTCAGACCTTAAAAGGTCTGTTTTTGGGCTAAGACCATTGACTGTATATAAAAAATTACCAGAGTATTTTAATGAAAGTGGAAAATGAGTTTCTACAACTACTACTTACTTGATTTGAATTGTCAGTAAACATTTTCCTGAGATGTTAATGGTCTCATTTGCTAGTTTCAGCTCTTTTTTTAGTCGAGCATGATGTCAACTTTGTTACGTGAGCATCTCACGGGGAATCGTGGCAGCAGGTAGAGGACAAGAGTTAGATTTATTTTAAGTCAACAGAGAAAAGAAAAGAAAACAAAAATAGAATAAAATAGAGAAATTGAATCAAAGGCCAGAGATCCAGGCAATGGATGATGGAATGTCCAATCCGTAATATCGTCGTGATCCTGGAAAAGTCTGCACAATAAATAAATAGCTAAATAGTGTGACTGACAGCTGATATTGTCCAATCGTCCATGTGAAGTCTCTAAACTATTGGTTAATTACTGGTAAACTTCTCTAAAATACTGTTACCTCAACATGACATTGGCCAAATTGCAGTTCTGGAAGTTTGATTAAGACCTACTTTACTGTTGGGGTTTAGGTTAGTTTGGTGCATCAGCTAAGCACAGCTGAAAGCTGGAGGTCGTGAGCCGTGCTGGAACTGTGTAGTGGAAAAGTGCCATTAGTTGTAGGATTAGGTTGGGGTTAGGTTAAGGGTTCGGCATTTCTTTGTGATGGATAAGGTTAGAATAAGGGGGAAGGGGATGCATTGTGCCTATGAGAGTCCTCACTAAGAGTACTTTACAAGAATTTGTGTGTGTATGTGTGTTGATGGGAGGGAAGGGGGCAGGCTTTGAGCATCAGGGTTGGATCACTGTAAACTACCTCTGTTCAGTGGGGAAACAGCTTAGATCCAAACACAGCCCAGTTTTGGGTCCCCCTTTTTTCTAAGCCAGCTGGTCTGGCTTAAGAACATTTCTTTCTTTTTCTGTCTTTTTTTTAAATATTTTTTTCCAGCTATTACTTGTTTGATACAAGGGACTGACTGAGCAAACCCACAGCTGGAGCTGTTGGGGAACCTTCCAGGTGAAGACAGAAGCAGAAATATATACTGGTGAGTGGATGGTGATGTTGGATGATGTAGCATGTGCTAGAAAAACACTGGAAAGAAGAAGAACAAGGGAAACAAGAGTACTGGTGGAAGTAAGAGATGGAAATACATAGATGGAACTACATAGTTGTAGCTTCCCACTGAGTGGGAGATCAGCTGACTCTACTGCTGATTTTAAAATCCTTCAAAAAACACACTTTAGTAAGGTGGATGACATTTAATGCCACTTTCACAATATCATTTTTACTCTTTTTGTGCTTTGTCCCCACTTTATCGATATTATTGTCACCATGCATATATTATTATATACCATCGTACACTCATTTCTTTTTAAATTTAAGAGGACATTGTGGTTTTTGCATTATCACTTTATGGGAGTATAATTCTTACATGTGACTTTTATGTACCTGTATGTGATTATATATTGTTATGTGTTTATTTACATCCACCATCTCTTACTTTGATTCTGTGTTGTTTTATCTGCAAAAGTGCTAAATGAATTGATTATTTCCACTATGTGCTCTGTGTTTGGTCTTCACCTCCTCCTGAGGCAAATATCAGGCTCTTTAGCCGCTCATTGCTCCACCATGTTCACCAGCTGCTCTCTAAATGTGGCTGTCAGCTGTTGGCTGCTGAGCAGGTTGTGGTTAGACAGTTTTATCAGCAGACCCTGGGTAATACTGGATTAGCAGAACTATGATTTCTCCGATAAACATGTGAGATTATTTGAAAAGTAGTTGATAATCCTTTTTACAGTGATAGTTTGGGGTTTTTGAAGTGTGGATGTGGTGGCAGTTAGTCAGCACTGACTGTGCTGTACAGACTCACCACTGCCAATAAGTCTTAAATATCTTTGCAGCTTTATTTTGCCTTAGACCACCTTTCTAAGAAGAAACCGAAGAAAGTAGTACTAGCCATTGTTCTACCAATGACCAGACCAATAAACAGGAGCCATGTGTCCTGGTTTATGCAGATTAGTTGAAGTTGAATGTTTTTTTGTTATTACATTATGTGGAGCAAGATTTGATGCTGACATACAGAATACGAAATAAGTTCAGATCAGTGGTGATGGAGGTATAGAAGCCGTTTTCTGAAGCCATGGTGTAGGTTGGTTTATTTCAGTCAGATTAGTCAAAATGATCGATATGATAACAAAGATGTCTGTTCTTACAGACTTACAAAACTATCCTGTATCAAAAGCAATGTGGTGTACCAAGGTCACATAACTTTATGTGTAATGACAAGATATATAAGCCCTGATGAGTTTTCAGAGCTTTTTAATATATTAATATAATTATATTATTAGATTTTGTTTTCACATATATGTAAGCTCTTTTGTTCAAATTAACAATATAACATTTCCTGAAAAATTTTCATTCTCATCTGTGTTTTATTTCTTATTTCTTTTTGGACAAAATAACCTTGATAATTTAGAAAAAGAGAGCCATTTTTAATGATGACAGTTGCAAGTGAAGACAAAACAGGTACTAACAGTTCAGTGAGACTGAAAGATGACAGTGGTTTTAAAATATGGATTCATCTTTACAACTGGTATTCAGTGGCATGCACATCCAGTTTTAATAAACACTTGGTACTAGGCAGTATTGATCAAAATGACATGTAGTGTCTGTAGACTGGTTGCTCCAAGAAAAATTAGGGCTTGGACCCAAACATGACCTTTGTCTCTATGTGAACTGTTTCCTTTTTTCAGTGCACGTACAATAGCTCAATTCCTAGGGCAAGCTCTACAATGGTGATATAAACTTTTACCCTACAGTACTACAACTTTAGAGGTAGATTTTTGAAAACATTCAAATTAAATAAAAAGAGGTCATTCCTATAACCTGTCCAGGGTGTACCCTGCCTCTCGCCCTATGTTAGCTGGAGATAGGCACCAGTGCCCCCGTGACCCTTAGTGGATAAAGCGGTAGAAAATGAGTGAGTGAGTGAGAGGTCATTCCTATGGCTTGAGTTCATTTTACAACTCAATAGAGAGCAGGAATTTATGTTTTCAGGGAAAAGAGTGATTCTTCTGACAGATATTGTGTTTGATTTAAAATAAAATGTTTTAAGTCAAGCTTAATATGTTCAGGCTGTGTTATAGGTTCAATACCACATGAAATACCATGAAAATATTAAATATTATAATGTACTTATAATAATGAAGACCTAAAGATATAAAATGGTTCAAAGATGCGTGTACAACATTTTCCAAATTGGTGGAGAACACAATCAAAAATAGATAGTTAAATTATAGCCTTTGTGATTTGCTTATTTTTCTGTTTAAAATTGTGATTTGAAAATGTGTTTAAAAAAACAACAACAAAATACTATCGCCGTGGACTGAACAACAGGTTCTAGGAGGAGGAGAAGGATGTAGAAATTATGCAAAAAACTCAGGATGTGGTGGAGACCAAAAACATAGAAAAAAGAAAGTCAAGACAATAAGTCAGTAAGTAATACTGTTAAAACCACCATATGCAAATATGGTAGGGGTTTAGGCAAATCATTATGTAGTCACACTTCATGTGACTGTGAAGGTATTTGGTGGTAGCATCTGTTTTGATGACATCATATTTTCCGCCGACACACCCAGGTCTTATTCATCAGATTTTGGAGGGTTTTCACAGGGAGACATGTGAGAGTTGCTCAATTCTGTGGTTTGCTCGTTGCTTGTTCTTTCTTTTCCGCGTCCTACTGCTCTCAGACCTAATTCATCTGCCCTTTACTTCACTGTTTCTGTTTGTATTCCTTGTTACAGATGTCTGAGAGCTGTTAGTTATGTTCCTTATTAACCTATGATATGGTTTATCTGTTCTAACCATTCAGAGAAAATCTGTGTCTGCAGTGAAACAGCAGTTTCACATATCTTTCTACATGGGGAACCACTTTCAAGACTGCAAACAACTGTGATCCAAATCACAATATAAACTATATATAATAAAAGTACATTTCTAATAAAATATAGCACCTAATTTATGACCATATCTGTAAAACCTTATATCATTCCTTGAAATAAACAAATGATTCCCAAGAGATGTTTTGTTTGCAAATTCAATATAGCTTCATTTATTGCATGTTATTTAAACAACCCTTTTATTCAAAAATGTCCGGCGACCCATCTGTGGGCCCAAACCCAGTGTTTCGGAATCCTGGCTGTGGTGAACTGTGTTAACCTTCTCATGAAAAATGAAAAATATTAATGAAAAGGTTTAACATACTCATGACACCAAAGAGTTGAGAAGAGGTGCACTTTCAATACTTCCCACTGAGGGGCAGCAGTGACGTGAACGAGGGAAGCTCCGGTCAACTTCACTGAGCTTAACTGTGAACCTGTTGAAAAAACTTCAGATGAGCAACATTTGCGTGACGTTTCTCATCAAACACTTGTTATTTTTATTTTACTTTTTGACATAATACGCCTTATTCCTGTCGTCTGTTTAGATTAAGGGGGTTCTCCCGTGTGTGTGTGTGTGTGTGTGTGTGTGATGTGTTGCCGCCTCCTGACTCACAGGTGCTGGCGCTCGCTCCATGACTGGAGACTCGTTGATGGACTGAACTGAACCGCTGGACGGAGACGAGAGGACGTGCGGGACTGACCGGAAAGGTGAGAGCACTGTCGGTGTGTGTGTGTTTGAGAGAGAGAGCGAGAGAGAGAGAGGCAGACACACACACACAGAAAGAGAGAGAGAGAGAGAGATGCGGGGCGCGTTTGCTTGTCTTGACACTACAACTGACTGAGAAACAACAGGACGGAACATCGCGTGTCGCTTTCTTCGGCTCGGTTGGAGTTTGGTTCCCGTGGAGTCTCGGACTCGCAGCTCTGCTGTCCGACCGCCCTTCACCCTTCTTCCAGGGGCAGAGACCGGAACTTTTCTGCCCCATGAAGGAGCGAAGTGGCGCGGTACTTGTCCCCCCCCCCCCCCCCCCCCTACCTGGTAAGAGCTGACTAATGAATATGTGTGTCCACATGTTTACATGCAGCAAGACTGGAGCAACCGCTTGACCATCAGAGGCGTTTCACTACAGTTTGGGGACCCCGGGCAAAAGGGTCTTTTGGGGAGCCTTATATTAAACTTTACCGACCCTTTGTGCTACCACATAAAAACGAAATCAGTAACTCATTATTATGTTGTTTATGCATTGATAGTTTAGACTTGATTCTCAAACACTGGCTTGAGACCCACGGAAGGGTGAGGGAGATTTTGTATGGGTCCCCAAACCAATTTGCACAATTGGTTATGATTTATGTGTATATAATTAAAAAACATGCATAGAATCATATTTTTTTTAATACTCATGTTGGTTCAGTTGTAGATATACATTTTCCTCATTGAGCAAAATAAATGAACAAAACATAATAGTTGAAGAGGGTGTTAGCATAGAAATCAATGAGGTAGCAGTGTACTCAGCCTACCAATGTAGTCATTAGTCATATTTGGGGGATTTTGATGTGTTTTGCTGATATCTGATTATACATTTTAAAGCTAATATTGGCCAATATCGATTATGTGCTGATAATATTGTGCATAAAATTATTAATTTAGGGTGATACAGAAGTGGGTCCCCATGTAGAAAGGTTTGGACACACTGGTTTTGACGGACACTGTCACTCTAGCTGCTGTTGGTTGGAGGAGATAGCTTGATAACACGGATAGCTTCATCTTGAGGTTTGTGGGTTCAGTTACCAGCTTTGCTAGTGTCTGAGTATCAAAAGATGCTCCATAGGCCTCACTATTATATTCCACACAGTTCACATATTTTTATGTTGGTGCGTGACCCCCCCCAAGAAAAACAAAACAAAAAAAGACAGGTGTTTCACAGTGTATGAGTGTTGCAACAGATCGGAAAAGTGTCACTATCATTTGGACAGGCATTTTCATGTTATGGGCACAAAAGCCTGCTTTGCTCACATATTACGATCACAGCTGGAGATTTTCTGGGTCAAATACATTCACAAAAGTAGGAGAATGTCTCAAATCCAGAAATGTGACTGATTATGTAGATGGCAGGAGAGGTTCAGCAATGTCCAAAGCAACTCTTGTGGACATTTGTGATATCAAACACAGCCCCTCTGGACAATGTCAATAAAATATCGAGATTTTAATGTGTTGTCTGTTTGCAGCCATCATCAGGGGCCCCAGGCTATTGCCTGCTTTGTCCACCCTTTGCTGTGCCTCTGCCCTGCAACACCACTGTGACAGACCAGCAGTTTTAATAGCTGATTGATAAGTTACACAAATTCTTACTATTGTCTGAGTTATCTGTTTGATAAATTTCATCCAAAGATTGTTGAAATACTCATGTTTTGGGATCGCAGCTCTGTGTCTTGAGATACTTTGAATAGATGAGCACAGTCATGCACTCATTTCATACTGTATGTGATAGATGATCCAAGGCACTCTTTCCATCTCTGAAACTCTCTGCTGCTGATGACTTGTGTTATATTGACTATTTTCGACTCTTTACTACTTTAGGTTTGTTTGCAGCATAAGCAGGTATTGTCAGTGCTGGAGTAGCAAATCTATCATAGGGGCATTTAAGTCATTGTGACATCAGTCAATCACAGTATGCTGAGCATGTAGTGTTTGTGCCACATAGTGACTCATTCACTGTTTATAGAGGGGTGTCCCTAACCAAACCGCATGTAATAGATCAGGTTACTGGTGTCTGCATACAAGTCCTTACAGGGAACTCAGAGCAGTCATTCAGCCGCTGTTTGCTTTTTGTTTAAATTTGAAACTTTAAGATTTCTCTCACACAACCCAACCCAACTTTTGTTATATAGTACAGCAATGCACAGTTTAGAAAATCATCTGTTATCCTTAATTCAAATAGGCATGCTGAGCTGGAAAATCACTAATTTAGCCCAAGGTGAATTCTATGTTTCCAGGTGTTTCCATCGTGTAGGTATGACGACATCTGCTGCCACAAACACTCGACAAAAATTTAGATGCCTTAGGCTCTGTTTCAAAATTTATGGACTTTGATTTCCAGTGCACGGAAAAGTATGGATTTACATGAGAGATTACATTTTTTAAACATTTTTTGCCAACCATTTTTGTATTTAATAGTAAAAGTTGTCACATAATAATATCAATATGAAAATTTATATTAAAAATAATATTACTACTAAATGCACCTGATATGTTGTGCTTAAAATATTAAGGAGAGGTTTAAGAAGTGAAATCAAATGACGTACTGACACACATTCAGTGCTTATTTCACCATGTGCACTAAAAGAGTGCTGCTGTTGCCAGGAAACATTCTGAGAAATAGACTCACTGAAAACATGATTACCAGAGAGACACAAGGAAAAACTGTTAAGTCTTAAATTTTGACTATTTATCTCATGGTTAGTCAGGTTTTATGACTGGAAATAGAACTTTGTGTTGCTTTGTAAACTTACTAGCACCCTGTACCAACATCCATAGAGCAAATCAACATCACCGCTCACAAGAATGATGCACTGCTGTTTACATTAACACGTTTAAATGTGTTGCTTTGTGACTTCTATGTTTAAAATCCTTCTTTCTGCTTTAACAAAGCGATATAAACTTGTTAAATGAAGCAGCAGTAGACCAGCAGCTCTTGTATACAGTATAAGCTAAAGGTTGTTAGCTTTTCTCTATGGATTTTGGCACAGGAATTTGAATGGTGTACAATCCTTTGTCCAAACAGTTTATGTCAGTTAAGTGAAGTTGGCACTATGCATGTCTGTATCTGTCTGTGTTTTTATGCTAAATTCCCGTGATAGTAAGTGCATATAGTGTCCGAAATCTGCTGCAAAATTTGAATTTTTTTCATGTTGCTTAAAATAAAATAATCTGGATAAAGAAAAAACTAGAGATGACATGGTTCACTACACATTTAGCCTGGCTAATGCCAGACCACATCTCAATTTCATTTGAGTATGAGTCTGGAAAGGGTGTAATCACCTCCCACATAGATCAAAATGCCTCTGTACACAATTGGATAGACCTACAACCAATCAGATCAGTGATGTTGATGTCGTATGCAGAGCGACATGGGAACAAATATTCTTCCATCTAGTAATAGTGTCCAACGACTTTTCCTTTGGGGAGCTCCATGGGCCTGCAACAGCTGAAAAGACAGCTGCTTTTTGGTGGCCTCCATTAGAGGTCATCATGTTGTGTGCCTCTAGCACACCAGAGCATAAAAATGTTTATGATTGGTTGCCTTTATTTCTTTCTTTTTTCTTTTTTTTGCCAAAACTGCATCCTAGCCAGATCTATTCACAGAGAGAAATCAAATTGCTGGCAGATGCAGGTGGCTTCACCCAGGCTAAAGCACACTGAAAATCATGGAGGTTACCATATGCTGTTGTTTAACTTGCATAAGAACACATAAGTACAGTGTGTATGAAACAAGGTTTTAAAGGTCACATAGAATGGTCTTTTTGAACCAAAAATCGAGATACTGATGTCTACTTAGATAAATTAAATCATATTTATGGTCAAAAACCTCATAGTCTCTTCGGATTAAGCCAGTTTATTGCTGCTCTTTGCCAGTCTCTGAACAGGCACTCTGTTTCTGAGCTAATGCCCGCCCCCCAGAACACTGAGTCTCTTGTGATTGGCCAGCTACCAGCTGACTGACTCTTCCGCGGTGCTTCTTCTTCTTCAGGTGTTCACGCCCATGACTGGGAGTAGCTGTTGGGGTTTGCGCAACTAGCACATTTGCCGTGCAATGAACCCTCATTGCACGGCAAATGTGCTAGTTACGTAACTAAACTCGACTTTTCAAAACCGCTTGCTCGAGCGCAGGTGAACAGAGAGGCCCTTCTTTGTCAGAAGTGGCTGAAGTGTCACTTCTGCTCCACAGGTGATTGACAAATTTTATTTCTCTGACAATACATTAATTAATTGATTATGATCGGGGTGTGAAGAGGATTTTAATACAGTAAAAACTTTAATACACTTCATGGTCATCTTCACAGTATTCCAGGGTCTTCAAACATATATACAGAGCTGTAGCCTCCGGTGAGATGTTGGAATAGCTGTTGAACTTGTGTACTGTATGTTATTGTATGCTACAGAGGTTATTTGTGATTATCATGTGGTTACACAGCTGACATGACTCCGGCATCTCCAGCTTTACAGTTTCTTACGTTGTAATAAACTGAATAGTGTAGATGAACAGTTCAAACCTTACATAGGTCTTTTCAGATGTGATATAAGTCACTGAATAGAAGCTACAATCAGTTAAATCAAATGGTAAATATTAGGGATGAGCAGGTACGACAGTAAGAATCAGTATTCTTCAAAATCCGTGAATCTGTTGGAGAGTAACAGTATGTCTTTGAAATTGACTTGAAATGGTTGTAGCTGATAGTGCTAAGTGCATCAGCTAAAATGCTTCATAGTTTGACAGTTGAAAAATGATCTGAGTCAGACTGTTAGTGTGTTTTAGCCTTTTGTGTTTGTTGTTCAATGACGGTTGACAAACAGCATTGCTACCAACTGGATTCGAGTGTGGCTATTGCCATACCTGATAATTGCAGGATGATTACACATGCTGTTACATCCCTAAATGTCCACATACAGCTATTAATACTTGTTTTCTGATATCCAGCTTGTAATTTTGAATGTTGAATCTGTAAGTTAATTCTGAATCTGCGGGTTTTTGTAGTGATCTCAAATGCGCCACTTGCAGAAAAGACACTATTTCTCAACCACATGGTAGTTTTGGAAACCATGAAATATCAGTTTGATTGATTATTTTCTCCAAGCAAGTTTCAAGTTTCAGCAAGCTCGTCAATTCCTCCCCCTTCTTTTTGTGATTGGATTAAGCACATATTTATTTAGGTATATGAACCATGTAAAAATAAGATAAATAACAAAGACAGGAAATAAATGTTAGACATGAGGTTGAAAAGTTAAAATCTAGTGTAGTAGCATTAGAAGGAAGTGCATCTCTCCATCTATTACAGAATACAGAGCTTGGCATCAGAGAGTGATTGATAGGTGATGTAGTGCGTCACAAAAACGTCACTGATGGAAAGAACAATCTTAGTTGAGAACCTGTGTAGGGTTTTAGCTAAATAAGTAAACATGACATGATGGACCACACCCAGTTGATATATTTGCATTAATTACTGTGATTGTCTGCCACTTTGTTGAACAATTTTCAACTTCTGACACATGCAGTAAAGTTCAGTACGCTTTACACAGCTCCGTTCAAAGTGATTGAACAATATTTAAGTGGAAACGTCCACCACAAACGCATGGTTCTGCCATCAATAACCATGTTCCCCAGTTTTCATTTGGTACTTTCAAAAGAAAAATAACAGTGTCTAGAAGTGTGTTTGGCTTAGTTGTCCATTAATACTAACAAACTTGAAAACAAATAGCTGTGACCAGTTATTTTAGTTTCAGAAAGTACAACGAAAATGAAACAGCAATAATGAGAAATGAGAAGGTGGATTTCTACTAGGAGACCAATGGTGAGGTGAAATTGAAGTAATGATGGTGCTATTTCTTCACAGCCGATAGTCAAGTTGAGGCTGATTAGAGCAAATTTAGGAAACAAATGCTGGCAATTGTCATTGATTTTACCCACCCAGACAAAAATACAAACTTGGTAACTTTTTCATACTTTTTCATAATTTCAGGGCTTAGAAATGATTTTTCTGAATTGAGTTATCAGATTTTATTTATTTATTTATTTTACTAACCAACAAATTGATTAATCGTAAGAAACTAATTGACAAATTCATACTTGAAAGTAGTTGTTAGTTGCAGCCCTTATCAGAATCTCCTCATCAACTGTGGATAATATATTATTTATTTGTTTCATAAGAAAACAATCAGAAATCCCAAACCAAATTAGGACAAAACAAAATGAAGTGATTCAAAATGTATGCATAATTGATAAAAAATGTTGATATATGTGAAATACAGTATATGCACACCACTCCCAGAAATAATTTCTCTGGCAGGCATGTAACGTGAATCTAATGTTTGTGTGGCTTTGTAAACTGCTTTTTCCCCACACTGAAGTCCATAGAGAATTTTTACAGCATACAGGAGTTGCTGAAGCCCTCATACCCCTCTCCGTAACCTGGCATGTATTATTTTGTGACGTTTGTGTTTAAAATCTGTCATTTAGATTTACTTCAGTAACACAAATTAACCAAATGAGGCAGCAGTAGACCAGCAGCTCCTGTGTCCCAGCAAGCTAAAAACGCTGATTTTTTTTCCATGGACTATGCTCTGGGGATTGAGGTGTACACAGTGAAATAAAGCAACAAATATTTTCTTATGTAAGGTAGTGTACACCTGTGCCTGCATAGATATTTATCAGGTTAGCCTTTTGTTATTCGGCAATAATTAGTTTTACCTAGTATTGCTGCTGACAGCCATTTTGACAGCTATTTGCAAGATGCTGTGTCGGTACCTATTACAGCCACACTTCAAAAAACTTAACTATCCCTTTCAGTAGCGATTTCTGTTTAAATTACAGTAGGTATTTGAGTAAAAGTTTCAAAGCAGGACTATACTTGTATGACAACATTTTAATGATGTGTTCTTGGTACTTTTACTCAGGTGTAGAGTATCTGGTTGCTGAGAGGTACACACACATTCGTACAGTCTCTGAGGCTCAACTTGTTGGAAAATAATTGGCAGGTCCAGAGAAAGAATGAAAGAGGGAGCAGCTGAGGACAGTAAGAGATGGCTGATATCCATCTTTTCCTCTTCCTAACAGTCTCTCTTTCTGTCTGTGAACCAGAAACCAGTTGTATTGTTGTTTGAGGTAAAAAGTTCATTCCTTTATTTTTGGAGTCCTCCTGATTTTCACTGAGGCTATAAATAGTAAGAAGGTTCGTAAGTTTGTGTCTGTGAAGGGTGGAGGTTTGTTGTCATCCAGGAAAAGATCAAACTGCATTAAATCACATCTTCAGTTGCAGCACATACAAACACTTAAGCTGATTGGTGAAAAGAGCAATGTCTCCGTCATTGCTCTCGTCTCAGTTTGGCCTAAAATTCCCACTACTCTAGTGGGCTGACTGTGCGTCATCTGTGAGCACTCTAAATTTAAACCATGCCGGTTCTAGTGCTGTTTTCTTGAAGTGAGGTAAGTGTAACAGCCCTTGGTTCAAAATATTGAGGTGGAACTCTGAACTGATGCTTTACAGCTCCTTTATTTCCCTTTAGACTGAGGAAACACTGTTAAACTATTTAAAAGCTAGAGCCTTCCGTGCAAAGTCTTAAACACTTTGTCAACTTCATTTTACATACTGGCACCCGAAATGTTTACATTTTCATCCACTGGATCCTGTATATAACTTTGAGCTGCTTGTAGCTATTGTGATTTTATATATGCATGACTGATTTGTTGAGATGACACTAAGATACACACATCTGGATGAGAATTTGGTCTGTAATCGGGATCAGATCCAGATGGAACTTAATCTAGTCGGATCTTGCATGGACATAGCAAATCTGATAAGTTTTGACTGATATATGATTTATTTTTTTTTAATCATTTTATTTTAACATTTTGCCCATAAGAGATAAGGAATTCTTGTGATCAGTGTGTAGGTTCTTACCAGAATTTCATAGGAACATACTTAAGTGATCATGTACCCATCACAAAAAATTTAGATTGATCTGTCGAAACTGTAGACAGGATGTTGCATACAGAACCCGCATCAATGAAAACATAACCTCCAAGACAGAGGTTCCTGTACAAAAATGTCATGGAAGAAATGGCATGTGGAGTTTTCATCCAAGATTTGTTATTAAATTTGGTAGGCTCAGCTGACTTTGTTTTCACTTTCTACCATGTTTTGATATGCTTTAGGTGTGGGTCAATCTACTGTATGACTGCTTATGTATGCCACATTCATCTATGCAGGACAAATAACAAAGGGAGGGGTCACACACAAGTGGAGCAGTGTCGATCAGAAGTCTGTTACAGTAGTTACAGCATGTTTCTGCTCGCTGCACATGATTTTGATAGTATCACTGCTCTCTTTTTAATTAAAATTAAAAGTATAAAAGTGGGTTGTGGCAAAACACATTAATCTTCACATGACAGAAGCTGTCATCATATTCACACATTCCTTATGTTTAAGAAGATGATAGAAAAATAATTGCAATAGGTGTGGGGGAATTATGTAGTTCAGATAAGTAGATCTGCAGCTCATAGTTATTGAACATTGATGGATCTGTTGCTCATTTTCTTTATTTATGAACTTAGTTTTTTTGTCTTTTTTGTGACAGAATTCTGAAACAGCCGGGAACAGGCTAACAGGAGAACTTTTTACTGGATCGATAAAGATTCTGATGACGACAAAGGTGAAGCACTGCTAGAAGACACACTCAAATTGAACAAATAAAACTGAACACACACAAAACAGATTCCGCTTGTGGACCCCATAAGAGTTTCTTTGATGAATCATGATGCTGAAATTTGGCATCCAGATTCACAGTTTCCCTGTCGGCAGGCGAGGGGAAACTTAAAGAAAACTTAACTTACATCGAAAGTGCATGTCACTGGTGTGAACGTTCGTCAGACTGACCTGTGCGGCCTATGACACACTATGACATTAACAAGAACACAGTCATTGTAACTTCCACTTAAAATGGCAAAGGTCTGCACTCCTGTTACCTGAAGTGTTGGTTGTACATTTTTATTCTCAGACTGAAAAAAAATTTTCTTCATACATCCAGTACTAGCGATGATACTGGTGCTGGGAGGGATGACCAACACATTTTTATCACAGCATTTTTCATGATTTCAATGTATTCTCTGTATGCAATAGTATTCTATGCATGAATGCAACAGGGAGAAGTGCCTGAGTGTGTGTGTGTGTGTGTGTGTGTGTGTGCTTGTACTGAGTGAGTGATCAAGCAAAAGAGGGGCTGGCACAGCAGAGTGTGTGTGCTCATATTGAGGGAGTTGTGTGTGTGTGTGCATCTGTGTGTCTGTTAACGTAACTACACACCTTCCTGTTACTCTCAGATGTGTTTTTTCCTAAGATAGAGGAGTAAATTGATCATTCCTACAACCACAGTTATTTCTTCAGCTAAGCCCTTAGCATGTGTGCTGCAGCTGTGAAAAGGGTTCCCTGTCGAACAATGTTTTGCTGCGCTGCATTCTGCTTTACATATACTGGTCTTGGGTATACGAAAAATTCATCATTTCATAAAAAAAAAAAAAAAAAATTACATTTAAAAAAGTTTTCGGTATAAACCAGTATATCAGTATATCGCCCAGCACTAGGTGTGCAGATAGATGTTCAAAGATGGTTGAACAAACAAATCAACAATCTGAATATAATTCATTCCTGCCCCTTTCATTAAAACACATACATTTAGTGAAGTTAATTAAGAGATGATCAAGATAAAATCAAATTGCAACCTTTGAAGTCTAAAACATGAAGGAAGAACCACAGTCAATATCTGTCTTTTGTTCAAGAGCACACCTTCGTCATCTTGTTACGCCTTGGCAAATCCCTGTTTCATTCTTCATGTCATCCCATGTGCCTCAGGGCTGGCACCTACTGAAAATGAGCATGCCTTTTCTCTCTCCGCCCTGCTGTGATGACGGCAGAAGGCTGCCAAGAAAATCTGTCTTGTGTGTTTGGATGCGTATGTCTCAGTGTGTGTGAACATCCAGTTACAGTAACTCAGTGACCCAAACCCTTAAGCTCCACTTCAGGAGTTAAACTCATGTCACATGGCAACATGGCACACACACGTATACAGACATTGCATGCAGTAGTAGTCCTGTTCATGTCCCTATTACATTACACAGAATGTCCCGCTTCAAACCAAGAAAATGAGTGCCTAAAGAAAGTATCTTGCACTTGTACACAGCCCACAGAGCCTTAATTCCACCTTAATTTTATTTGTCTTTGGTGTGTATCCAGTGCTTTGGCTTGTGCAGGAAGTGTTGGAGGCAGCGAGTCTGTGCAGGAGTTATCAGCAGCAGCTGATTCATGTAGCAGTTTGTACAGGTTTGAGCAGTTTTTAGCAGCAAGTGCACACCACTGACTTCAACAGAGAGTCTGGGTTTTTCAAACTAGAACTGGAAGATATGTTTTCTTGATTTTTTTTAATTAGTCAATATCAATAATTATTACTTTGAATGCGAGACATTGTAATTCACTAAATGCAGGGAGAGTCATGTACAACTTCCTCTAAAATATCAGCCAGCCACTTAACTTACAGTCAGTTGTCACTTAGGGGAAACTTGGACTTTGTCTTTTAGTTATATTAGTAGTTAGCCCTGAGGGATTCAGTATGGCAGAAAATGTAAAAGTTGTTTAAATTTCAGTGTTGATAGGGGACAACAGCACAGCACTGTTGCATCACTCTGTGCACAACCTCTGCTAAATTCTATCATGTGTTTGCTAAATACTCTTGGTAACTTATGCAGACACCAACTCTAGAACACCTTTTGCATCTTTGGCTTACAGCTCACTGGCAATAATTGGGCTGGTTTATCAAAAACCAGGAAGTCAATGAACATACGCGTAGTTAACTGAACACTGATTTTTCTATGAAGTGAAAGTTGTAGAAACCAGTTACTTGTGGGTTGAAACAACATGGTTCCCAGTGGGGACACCAACTGATTTTACCAATACTTAACATGTGATAGAGCAAGTAGTCTTCCTGGGATTGGGACCTTTGTGGCCAAACAGCAAGTGTTAGGGACATGTGTTGCCTCTATAAACCAATTTGACTTTATATAATCTGACCTCTGTTGCTTCTTTGGCCCAGATTTAAAATTGCCTTGGTAATTATTGTCTAGCAAATATGTTTCCAGTGAGGGATAGCATCCATATCTCAGACTGGTTCTCAGCTTATTATTATTTTGATTACCTGGTTTACCTGGTGTGAAATTTCCACTCGTTTCTGGTGTGAAACAAAAAAGTCAAGGCAAGTCAGTTTTATTTCCCTGAGGATGACCCAGGATTCGCTGGAGAGACTGTGTCTCTTGGCTGACCTGTGAACACCTCAGGATTCTCCCAGAAGAGCTAGACAAAAGTGGCCGGGGAGAGGGAAGTCTGGGCTTCTCAGCTTAAGCTGCTGCCCCCACAGCCCGACTTTGGATAAGCGGCAGAAGATGGATGGATGGGCTTTACAGTCTGTACAGCAAGTGACACCCTCTATCCTTAGTATTTGGATGAGGATAATTACACGGTTGGTGTAGTGGTTAGCACTGCCTTTGCAGCAAGAGGTCCCGGGTTCACAACCCGGTTGGAACAAGGGGCCTTCTGCAAGGAGTTTGCATGTTCTCCCCGTGGTGGGTGGGTTCTCACCGGGTACTCTGGCTTCCTCCCACAGTCCAAAAACATGCAGATTTGGGGACTAGGTTAATTGGACACTCTAAATTGCCCGTAGGTATGAATATGAGAGTGAATGGTTGTCTATCTCTATGTGGCCCTGTGATGGACTGGCGACCTGTCCAGGGTGTACTCTGCCTCTAGAGTTAGGCACCAGCGCCCACCGCGACCCCTAGTGGATAAAGCGGTAGAAAATGAGTGAGTGAGTAATTAACCTTAGCAGTAATGAGTAGCTATATAATATATGGTAATGGTTATAATATTTGAGCTGTGGTGTTAAAGCAGGGATACCTGTGAAATAAGAACAGAGAGAGAGAGGAGAAGAGAATAATCTAGGGGGAGGGAGAGAAAACAATGTTATTGTTTGCCTCTTAATCTCATTTGCTTAAGTCTTATCTTCCTCATTCAGTCCCTTCTCATGTACACATCCAGAGACTGTTGAATTCTGTTTTATTCGGCTACAGTCATATACATATCTACTGCATTGTTACCTACTATACATATTTTTGTATGTAAAGTATTTTATTTTTTGTACATGACAATAAATCCTTGGAATCTTTGTGTCCTCAGATATAATTTTTTTCAGAGCTTCCAGATGTTTTTACACCAAGCTTATCACTCTTAATTATTTGCATTCAGACACACTGGGTCGTTTCACTTCCTCCCCGCTTAGAGTAAACCCCTGAGAAAGCTGGGCCAATGGGTGTGTCGGGGGAGTACAGCAGCAGCAAATGGGCGGGTATGCACACAGGCGATATGCTGTCTGTCTGTGGGTGCATGGTGGTTGAACTCTGCAGCACAGCATGCAACACTTACCACACGTGACCCCTCTCTGGTAATTAGATGCAGTGTTCGTACATGTTTCTGTCTGAGTTTTGTTTTGATGTCTTTTGTTGTTTTTATTGCCCTGGAAATGGTTAGACATTTACACGCCTCTTCAAGTGCTATTAAAATGATAAACCGGTTTGTCCTCTTCCGTTACTCCATGTGCAGGCATGTGTGTATGACTGACAATGATGCCTTTTTTAATTATTTATTTTAACCCTAATGATTATGTTGTGTTGTTGTTTTTGCAGAAGCCAGCCAGCAGTTTTTGATTCATAGTGAGAAACTGTGAGGACCTGGAAGGCAAAAGAAGAAGGAGACGTTTGTGAGAAACGAGTAAAGGCAACACAAATAATAACGAAGATGGGGAGAAAAAAGATTCAGATAGCACGGATTATGGATGAGCGGAACAGACATGTAAGCATACAGACATTAACATTAACATGTTGGTTTTGAGAACTGATATTTCACAATATAAAGTAGGGGTTGAACAATAATTGGACTGGCCAATTATTTGTGTCCGATGGTTTATTAATTAATTACAGTGAGTGCACTACTGTGGCTCTGCTGCTGTCTCTTCTTCTGGGCCATTTTCTCTTAATCTGCTGCTTCAACTGACAACAGCAAATAACAATGTGCGGGTCTCTTAGAATTTAATACCAAACATATAAAATGATGAGAAAAAAAAGCCTATCGTTATTTCTTGCACATAGCTCTTAAAGGGACAGTTGTGTAATAATCAGTATTGTTATCGGACCAGAAAAATCAATATTGGTCACCCCTAATTTAAAGCACTGCAATTGAATACCATCAGAAATGTTAGGCCCTGTTACAAAATATGCTGCTTTGAAATTGCCCTGTCCTTGAGAGAAACACATTTGAACACTGCATTGTCATATTCACGACCACTAGGTTTTCACGCTTTTTTTTTAGGTTTTAAAACTCTAGGGTAAGGATACTTATGATGTGTTTGTATGTTGTGAGTGTTCAGCTGAAGGCAACTTTGGATTTTCTTTACAAGAAAGCTCATTGTTTAGCTTAAAGTGGTAATGGTTTGTACTTATATAGCACTTTTGTAGTTTTGATGACCACTGAAAGCTGCTTTACACTACAGTTTTTGCCATTCACCCATTCACACCCATTCACTCACACTTACATTTCACTCACACTTACATACAATGCATCTATGTATAGCAGATTTTTTTTATCACTCATCTTTCATATCCACTCACACACTGCATAGCCGTCAATGTGGGGTTAAGTATCTTGACCAAGGACACATCGACATATAGACTAGCAGAGCCGGGACTCAAACCCACATGGATTCATAAGTTATTTGTTGCATACATTATCTTACATGTCTGTTTTTATTAGCTACTGGCTGGAGTAGGCATGATGGCTTACTTGCATGAGCTATTAGCTGTCAGGATCCTGTTTTTTTGTGAGTGCTAACCACTACACCAACCGTGCAGCCAGGGCAGTTCTCTTGTCTCACATACCAAGTTTCGTGCAGATCGGTCAATGTATGGTAAAGTAACAGTTCACTTCCTGTTTTGGATGTTCCACTTCTTGTAGAGAGGTCATCCCTTGGAGATGTGTTTAGGGTGCTTCTGTGGTCTCGCATATGAAGTTTTAGGTGGACAAAACAGTCCATGTTGGAGCAGCATAGAAAACTGAAAAAGAAAAATAAGAAAACTGAAAGAGAAAAAAAAAAACACCAGCGCCTTTAAATAGCACTTGAATATGTCTATATTTTCATAAAGACATATTCAGGGCGGAACAATCATCAAGCCTAGTAAGTTTGGTTCAGATCAGACACAGTTTGGTCGCAAAAATCTGACTCTGCACCATTGCCATGGCAACAACGTTTTACAATGCATCATGGTATTCAACACACCTAATCTGCCATATGTCTTGAGTGATTTCACCGATTTTCAGTTGGATACTGTAATATATGTAAACGTTATTCCCGAAAATGTAAAGACACTGAATTTATTTATATTTCCTGTCACCACCAGTAGGCACTGTTATCAAATCTGACCATTTTTGCCTAGACATCTTCAGCATTGGCCCATCATCAAGCATAGCAAGTTTGGTTCGGATAGGACCTTCCATTGCGAAGTTAGAAGAGTTTCGTCGTCTATGGCAAAAAAATCGTAATTTTCGTGAACTTTGCCAGCTCGCTATCTCGTACGCCATGCGACATTAAGACAAACTTTCAGTAACTTTAGATCCTCAACTTGTATCCACACAAATATACTATCTTGTTCAGGAGGTTTTCAGGATGCTCACGATGTGTTCGTATTTCAATAGGACCTACAATTTTTATTTCGCAGTGAATTGTTTGGACAGTGCCTCGGAGCTGTTTCTCTGTCACTCAGCAAGTGTGACACACATGCACGCACACGCATTTTGGCACCATCACCATGGTGAATTTATTGGACGCAGCTGTCTCTGTGCTACACACACGTGCCAAACACACACACACACACACACACACACACACACATACATACACACAAACACATCTGGTTCACATCAGCTAATTAGGGTGAGCTTAAAAAAGTTTTAAAGGTACATTCCCCTCAAAATATTACTGTCTGAATACTTATAGTTTTTAAGGTTAATTTCACAAAGATACAGCTTTCTCTTAGTACTCAACATCTTAAAGGTACATTTCACCCCAAATATTACTGTCTGAGTGTTTATAGTTTTAAAGGTTTATTTCACAAAAAATACTACTTTCTCTAAGTACTCAACATTTTAAAGATTCATTTCAACCAAATAGTGTGCTTATGTTTAAAGGTCTATTCAGTAAATGAAGGCATAACATTTTCTCCCACAATTTCCTGATACTTTATGGAATCCATCTTACCCTCCACACGCTGCAGGTTTCCAGTACCAGAGGAAGTGAAGCAGCCACAGAGCATCGCTGCGCCACTGCTATGCTTCACTGTAGGCAGGGAGTTCTTTTCTGTGTATGCTTGGCTCTTCCTCCTCCAGATATAATACTGATCCATAAGTCCTGAAAAGTTCCACTTTTGTTTCATTGCTCCACAGAACACAATCTCAAACCCTCTATGGCATATTTATATCATTTTCAGCAAATTTGAGCCATCTTTCCTTGTGCTTTTGGCTCAGTAGTGTGTGCAACTTGGAGTTTGGGCATGGAGCCCTTCAGAGTTTAGGATGTGCCTTATTGTGGAAACTGAAACCTCAGTACCTGCTGCCACCAAGTTCTTCTGCTGGTCTTTTGCAGTTAGTCGAGGGTTTTTGACCACCAGTCTCCTCAGAACTCGGTAGCAGGTAGAATACCCACTGTTTCTTCAACTTTAAACAGGTGAACTATGCTTCCATCTGTATCTCTAGGAACATACAGTGCCTTTGCTATCTTTCTGTATCCTTTTCCTTGTTTGTGCAAGACAATGACCTCCTCTCTGACCTTTTTGGGCACATCTCTTGACTTAGCCATATTGCTAACATGCAATCAAAAGTTATTGTCAATAGTCCAGGTATTTGAGGTGAGTTGTAACCAATCCAAGGCTTCATTAGTTGCATCAAGTGTGTTTGAGGCAACACATGATTTACAAATGTGTGCTCTTGATGTATTCTATTCAGGGGAGTTGAATAATTTTGCAGTTGTCATTGAAAGTAGGATTTAGTGTTGATATTATACCTTGTAATTTTAGTTTATTAACAGTTTAAACAGTCATGTGTAATTTGTTTATTGCAAAAAATATTTAAATTATTTAAAATGTTTAATGTTGTTCAACTACAGGGCTGCTCATTCACTTTGAAAGTGGCGGTGGAACTTACACCATGGATCTGTTGCTTTGCTTTGCTGCAGCTTGGAAAGATGAGCTTTTATTGAATTTTAACAACTGCAGCACAAGCCAATCAAATCATATCACACAATTAGTCCAGCACTGGCACTAGTCAATTATAGCCATCGCTTGCCTTCGGTGCCAGTGACAAAAGGAAAATCAAGTAAATTCATGAAAACTGAATTTCGAAAACAGTTCATTCTCCCTTACCAAAGTCCATAGAGGCAATCTGTGTTTTAAGCTCAAAGATACACTGGAGCTGCTGGTCTACTGCTGCCTCAGTTGGCAAGTTTGTGTCAGTGGGGTGAATTCAAACAGAAGATTCACATTTGAACAAACTTATAGAAGCATTAGTGGATCAACAACCCCTGTTTGCTGTTATGTCAGATATCTGAATTTCTCCATCAACTTTGGGGTAGGAGGTTTACAAAGCAGCAGAATATTCCACTTGAAAATGGCTGTCAAACAATGAGATAAAAATGGGTGTATATTCTTAAGATATCACACACTTAAGGTTAGCCTTGTTTGTTAAGTGGCTAAAATCTGTTCCCACTGGCAGCCATGCTTTTAGTGAGGGCGATTGTCGTTCAGGTTCATAGTAACGGCAACACGCATGGTGACTGTCAGTATCTCATAGAAAACCACACTAAAAAAAAAAAAGTAAATTATGGACATAAATTATTTGGCCTTTTAAGCGCAGTATCCCAGAACTTTGAGGGAAACGACACAGGTAGAAGCATCAGTATCTACTTGAATTCAAGGATGAAATTATATGGTTTTAACATTGATATGGTCAAAGACAAACATGGTTTAGCCTTTCTTTCTGAGAAGACTAACATTAAACTGGTTGAACATGAGGCGGTAAATCTGTTTCGTCTTTCATCTACAACAGGAGCCTTTGTTATTTTTCACTGCACATCTTTAGAATGAAACTTAGTAAAATGCATACAGCACAAGATCTTGCTTGACCAGGACTAAACCCTCTTTAACAGCTGTTCCAGTTTAGTTCTAAAATGATCCCAGATTTAACTCACACAGAGTCCTGAGGGTAAAAACTTCCACATGCTGATTTCTTCAATCACAAAAACGGGGGGTCAGCTCTTCATTTCTATTTTGCTCTCTCTCTTTTAGATTTATATGTGTAGTAAAAATTACTACAGCAAATAATGGCTGAGATAGACATGACTACAGGCCTGCATGTGCTGTATTACTGAGATACAGCAGAGCAACCACTCTTCTGTATTTATGCGATTTTGTGAGTACTCCAGCTGATGTGTATCTAGCTTTGAAACAGTCATCCAATGTTGTTATTTAGCCTGAGGCTTTTCCATATTTTATGAAAAACCACCCATTGGATTCACAATATATTTTAACATGACACATTTGAATTTCAAATTTGATTTCTGATTTGTTTCTTTATTTAATCTATAAGGTTGGTTTGTTATTTGACCTTGTCTGGCCTGCGACTTGGACAACAGTTTTTAAATTTTCGCTCTCTCTGTAATTGAGTTTGACAAAATTGTGTAAAAAGGAAAGTGTCCTCACTTAGCAGCCATCCTGGTAAGACCTCTGAGCAGATAATTTGTTCTAACAAGACTGGACTCCTATCTAAATGAATATGAGGGAACCATAAATAAAAATTCAATGGTGGGTTGGATAGTACATTCAAAAGTCAGTTTCACAATCGTATTAATCCAGAACACAACCTCTTTCACAACTTATATATTATATATCTTTCGCTGTCTTGATTTTTTCCAAAGTCCATCTGTCACAAAGCAGTTTAAGCTTTTGCAAACAGCAATTAGTAGCAACAGTAATGGTAGATATAGTTACTGGTACAGCTATTACAAAGCAGCTGTTTGGCTTTCTATTTTAAGTAATGTAATTATAAAGCAATATTTAGTATCACACTTAAGTATTTGCGTTTAAACACTGTTTATCATCCACCTGCGCCTTATTCAGTTTCTGTCAGAGTTCTCTGAATTCTTAACTGAGTTAGTGCTAAGGACAGATAAAACCATAATTGTGGCGGATTTCAACATCCATGTAGTAAATGTAAAAAGTGATAGTCTTAGTTCTGCATTTAATTTACTGTTAAAATAATTGGTTTCACTCAACATGTGAATAAACCCACCCACTGCCTTAGTCACACCCTTGGTCTTGTACTTATGGCATAGATATAGGAAACAAATATTTCTCCACAAAACCCCCTGTTAACTGACCATTATTTAATCACATTTAATTGTACATTAACTAACTACAATAACATTAAGAAAAAATACCACTACAGTCGGTGCCTGTCTGATATTAACATTAATACTTTCAAAGAGATAGTGCAGCCATTATTTAACTCCATGCCATGTTTAAATACACCTGAAGTTAACAGTTACGATCTTACACCCACTTTCATTGATAATCTTGCTTCACTGCGTACTACTTTAGATAGTGTTGCCCTTCCCAAAAAGAAAGTGATGAATCAGAGGAGAGTAGCACCATGGTTTAACTCTCATACTCACGTTCTTAAACAGGCTTTACGTAGATTAGAAAGAAAATGGCGTTCCACTAATCTAGAATCAGTGGAAGAATTTCATGTAGCCTGGAAAGATGGTCTTGTAGCTTATAAAAAAAACCTTCATAAAGCCAGAGCAGCCTATTATTCTTCTTTAATTAAGGAAAACAAGAATAATCTAAAGTTTCTGTTCAGCACTGTAGCCAAGCTGACACAGTCACTGCTCTACTGAGCCGTCTATTCCCTTAACACTGAGCAGTGATGACTTCATGAATTTCTTTGTGAATAAAATAACATCAATAAGAGAAAAATTGGACCGCCTCCTCTCTCCTAGTGGTAATGAGACAAGTGCTAGCACAATAATCTTTGAAGCACCAAACATACAGTTACACAGTTTCTCTCCTATAGATCTCCCAGAATTAACATCACTAATATCCTCATCAAAACTGTCAACCTGTCAGTTAGATCCCATCCCCACCAAACTGTTTAAAAATGTTCTTCCATTAATTAATCGCTCCATATTAAATCAAATTAATCTAATTAATCAAATTAGCTGGATATGTACCCCAAGCTTTTAAAGTTGCAGTTATTAAGCCCCTTCTTAAAAAGCTACTCTCAACCCCGATGTTTTAGTCAATTATCGCTCAATATCAAATCTTCCTTTCATTTCTAAAATACTAGAAAAGGTAGTTGGGAATCAGTTTTGTGAATATCCTGGATGACCTGTAACTTCCTACTTCTAAACTCAAAACTGAGGTTATTGCTGCAGCACGAGTTCTAACAGGAACTATTAAGAGAGACCACATCAGTCCAGTGTTAGCTTCTCTACACTGGCTCCCTGTACAGTTGAGAATGCAATTTAAAATCCTCCTCCTCACATACAAAGCACTTAATGATCAGGCCCCATCATATCTTAAAGGTCTAGTTTCACCTTATCAGCCCAATTGATCACTTAAGTCCCAAAATGCAGACTTGTGGTTCCCTGAGTCCATAAGAGTAGAATGGGAGGCGGAGCCTTTAGTTACCAGGCTCCTCTCCTGTGGAACCAGCTCCCAGTGTCGGAGGCGGACACTCTCTCTGTATTTAAAGTTAAAGTTAAAATATTCCTTTTGATAAAGCTTAGAGTTAGAGCTGCCTCAGGGAAACCTGAACCATCTGTCTCTCCCTCACCTCCCTCTTTTTCTTTCTCTCCCCTCTTTCTCTCCCCCACTTTCCTTTCACCCCAACCGGTCGAGGCAGGTGACCGCACATCTTTGACTCTGGTTCTGTCAGAGATTTCTTCCTGTTAAAAGGGACTTTTTTCTCTCCACTGATGCCTAGTGTTTGCTCATTGTGTGAATGGGTTTCTTTTCTCTCTGTAATATTGTAAAGGTTTCTGCCTTATTATGTACAGTGCCTTGAGATAATGTATGTTGTGATTTGGCGCTATACAAATAAAATTGAATTGAATTACAGAAAAGAACATTATGTACATACATAATGCAGCAGATGATCAGTCAGGAGGCTTTTTATTTGACATATAATGGCTTTAACAGGCAGAATACAACAGCATTGTGTCATCTTCCATGTCTGAAAAGGGCTGTAAACACTCACTCATTCACCATCTCCTCCTTCATCACAGGCACACTGTAGTTCCTCAAATTGGTGATATCATGTCATATGATCCTCACAAGCTGTGTCTGACTTGGGGGGTGGGAGGTGGATTTTGTATGTGACCATGTATTCAGCATAGACCAGCCCTGATAGTTCAGTCAAAAACACATGGCATCTAAGAAAGAAGAGCACATTTTCAGATGGAGGTTTGTGTGTGACTATTGTCACAGTAAGTAAATACCACACATGCATGTGTGCATGCACCCACATACAAATATAAACAGACACACACACAGAAAGCACTGTCTGGGGGAGTGGTTCCTCTCTTCCTGTTATGACAGGAAATGCAGGCACACATGCTTCCTGACCCCCATAGCACAGCAGCTCTGACCCCATCACCTTCCTACTGTGGACCGTTTGATGGTAAAACCCATGCGCACATACACACACAATGTATGTGTGTGTGTAAATAACAGAGGAAAATATCTTTAAAGGAATGTGCCAGTACTAATTTTTACATTGGTTAGACTTGAAGCTCATAAAAAGAAATAATGTGTTTATATTAAAGAATGTTGATAAGACTGTTATTTTAGATGAATATGGTCATCTACTCAAGTTTATTCAGTGTTATCTTCACACCTGACAGGTGATGTTTTTCACCTAACAATAAACACGGAACACTTTGACCCCTGACAACCGTGTATGAACCCACGACAGGTGACTCGATGGTAGAGCCGGTTGTCTCTTTAAGCTGAAGATCATGGGTTAGATACCCTGAAACCGCTAGTCTATATGCTGATGTGCAAGACCCATACTCATAAGTTTCTCCTAACAGCATCTGAATGGGTATGACAGATATGTAATAGAAGAAAGCGCTGTACATAGATTTACTGTACGAATTTGTGAGTGAATGGGAGACTAGGAAAGCACTATATAAATACACACTGATTACCACTATGATGTCATCCGATGTGTTATTTCAGTGTGCTAAATATAGCACAGTATCTATTGCTAAATATATTTACCAATAGATTCTGTATGAATATGAATATATTAACATACAGTACATTACCTACATGAAATACCTACAGTATATGTTACTATGTCACTATATACTTTTCTAAAAACTACATTTGTGGTAAACATAAAATATATTTTAATCTGCATGTAACAGAGTCAGTCCAGATTTTGTGAATCTGTGAGTAAAAAGACACAACTTAAGCTAACAATGTTAAAAGTTTTACATCATCTCATATTGTAATGGAATGAAGGGCAACCTGGATACTGATGATGCGACTGTGATGATGTTAAACAAGTGTATGTATTTATTTGTTACTATGCTAACAGTTGCTAAAACAGTTGCTGTGAGCACTAAACACTTGACCGAAGCCCCACGGGTTTGCTCTCATTCAAGTCGGCTGTGACATCACTGTCTTCAGTTACCCTGTCTGTTTTGCTCACATGTTGACGCAGGAACATTAATATTGTCCATGTGTATAATTGTTCTCTTCATTATTGCATCCCCTTATGGAGGACGTGTATGAACATCTGACGCACATTTCATCACAAACCATCACAATATCATTATTTGTTTAGCAGTTACATTAATTCACTCTGGAATAATAGAATATCCCTGGTATGGCAAACTACCAAGCAGTGACGCTGTTTAGTGATCTGAAGATCAAACACAATCATGAACCAGTTTGACTGCAGACATGTACATGAGTGTCATCATCACATGCTCTTTGTTTTTTCCTCCAAGGTCACATTCACCAAGCGCAAGTTTGGCCTGATGAAGAAAGCATACGAGCTGAGCGTGTTGTGCGACTGCGAAATTGCCCTCATCATCTTCAACAGCACCAACAAGTTGTTTCAGTATGCCAGCACTGACATGGACAAGGTTCTGCTCAAATACACCGAATACAATGAGCCTCACGAGAGCAGGACCAACTCCGATATTGTGGATGTGAGTAACGCACACACAGGGATGTTAAAACAATCAACATGCTCTGTTGATTGTTTTAACCAAAGCACTGACCGTCTCAATTTCTTGCGCCTGTGCCTGCTCATTAAAATTTAATTCCAAATTTCTTGCCAGATTTTTTGAATGGACTAAGAAGAAAAAAGCGATGAGATTTAATATGGGTGTTCAAAGGTATCTACAATTGTCAATAGCTTTTTACAGTTTAAAAGACAATTAATTAAAATTTTATAGATGAAATCTGTTATGGATATTAAATGTGTACTTTTTGGTCCAATTTTTATGATAGTACACCGAGTATTTTGGCACATAACCTGACAACAGCTTCAGCTTTACTCTTAAAGGTACAATACAGATGTTTAGAGTGTTGTTTTGAGCTTTTAACACAGTATCCGCGATGACTGCGCTGTATGTGACCCCTGCTCTGAGAACCATCCTGAGACATGAAGGCTCATTCTCACTGAAAATCCTCTCACAGGGACACAGGAACTGCTGTTTTACTGTAATTTGGGTAAGTGCGAACAAAGGATTTCAAATACTAAATTAACAAAGTAGGATCAACAACTTCTGTCTGAGGTGGTTACCATCAGTTTTTCCTTGTGTCCCTGCTTGCAGCCATATTTTCTGTGAGCCTTCATGTCTCTGTCCAGTTCTCGGCACAGCAGTGACAATGTGTACACACCTCATACAAGCATACTTTTAAAAAGTCTGAAATATCCCTTAAAAAATGTTAGTTAGTATTAAGAGTCTAGCACAAATTTATTGTTAGTAGTGCCTGTTTGCTGTGTACAGACAACAGTACCTAGCTGTTTGATTACCCTGGAAATCCTTCAGCGACAGCAATCAGGTTTGTGACAGTGGTTTATTATGATATAATGTTGACAGTGACCTCACATTATTAAAACCAAAAAAAATTGCTTTATATTTTAAAACAGATCTCTAGCAAGTTGATAGAATGATCTATATTAAAAACAGTCAAGACTGAGCGTCCCATTTATGGAGCATGTTGGAACATGTGTGCAAGACAGATTAACACAGCAACACATAACACTCCAGATTTAACCTTGTTCTGTCTTCACTTATGCAATAGGGTTAGCAGAAAGATGCACACACATTGTGGACACGACACAATGTCAACAAAAGTCAAAGTTAAACTGTCCAAAAGTCAGAGAGCAGACAGACATTGGTACAGCAGAGTCTCCTGGAACTGATGTGGATGCCATGCAGAACCGATTAAGTGTGGGATGTAAATATAAAAAGGTGCAGACCCTTGTCATTGATCACACTGACATTTGTATTTCTCCTGGACAATTTCTTCAACATTCCTCCCAGACTTGATCTGTTATTTAAACCTGCTGCTGGTGCCATTTTTAGAATAGAGTATGGCATGCTCAGTTCTCCATGATTCATGGATCTTGTGTAACCTGGGTGAACCCAGCTCAGTCTGCCAGAGATTTGATTTCGCTCTGCAGACACATCTGGCAAGGATGCCATTTTGGCCAACTTCAGGATCTCCTAAAAAGGGATGCAATCACATCCTGGCACGCTAGAGGTGGGCTTAACATGATGATGACAGAGGAGTGACATATAGCAGCTTTTGTATATAATCAACATGGCAGCCACTGAAGAGCAGCTGTCTTTTGAGTCAGCTGGTGCTTCCATTTTAAGCGACTTGCTCCACAGAGCTCCCTCAGTCAAAAGTCGTAAGATGCCATTACTAGATAGCCATCGTTCACAGAAATCACTAACAAGCCCATTTGCTGACATGTTTTCCATCACTCTGCATTTGTCATCCCGATCATAGATTGGTTGTGAGTCTATCCAAAAGTGTATAGTGGCATTTTGATCCACATCTGTTGGTCACGCCTCTTGAAAGTGGGAGGTGACAATATGTGATTCGATTACTTGTAGAGTTAAGTCAAAGACACAAGTATTGAGAATTTCACACCATGTAGCGTGATACACATGGATCCTGCAATCCGAATTCTTTTACATTGCAAACTTGCTTAAATAAAAATACTGTGCACTCTTTATACTCAATGTGAATGTGGAGTAGTTTGTTCTAGCATTAGCCTCATGTGGGTAGTCACCAAATTTGTTTACTCAGTCAGAGTAAACACCAGTGATCCTGTGACAAGAGTCATAATGCAAAATTCACTTTTTGTTTGATACAGTTCCATGTCAGGTTGAACAGCATCAGAGTCAACTTATCCATTGTTAAAAGGCAGTTATTTAGAGTGCTGCTTAGTTGATTAGGACCAGGAGTCCTCATGGGGACCAAGACATGGTTAAGTTTAAGGCTAAGATTTGAATTGTGGTTAGGTTAAGGTAAGGGTTAGACATGGACTGATTATAGTTAAGGCTACTTGTTCAGGCTGTCCAGATGAATGGAAGTCATTGCAGTGTCCTTTGTGTGTGTACCTCTGCTTTTTTCCCTACACAAGGCCCACCTCACAGCCTATTGGCCAGCCTCAACAGAATGAGGTTTAAATGCTCTGTAATCCTCTGTAATCTACTGTGCTACAATCTTTCTTAGCTCGTTACTGTAATCTGGCCAAGCAGCTTCTCCATCTCTGCACTCTGTATCCACACACTCTGAACCAACCAGATTATTTACTGCTCTGTACTGCAACCTGTGTACAGCATTTCCTCTGATGCTGCTTTGAAGGTTGCTCTCCCTGTGTGGTAATCCTCTTTTATTTACTGCACTTTATAGCAGTTTCTGTTGTCAGGAGTGGACTTCCATGCTCTAACTAGCTTTTCAGAACATTATTATTATTATATACAAAATAGAATATATGATCCTGACCTGATACATCATCCATTATGTTTATTATAATGTGGTATTTGGAGGAGAGGGGTGAGCTCTGAGTCATTTTGAATTACCTTTTGCCGCTCATAGAGCTCTCACCACAGAAATTCTAGACCAGTAGTGAGCCTGGTCTCATCTCTGTTATTTTCTGAAAGAACAAACATTTAGGGCTGTAGCTATCGAATATTTTGCTCACATGGTCAACTGCAGGACTGGTTCATAAACAGAGGCCTGTTAATAACACACTACAAAGGAGTGTGATGCCACTGTTTGCTTAAGGCAAAATTACTCTCTATGTTACATAGGTGATAATTTTTTCCTGATATCTTGGAAAGCTAGTATGACTGTTCAACCATGTATGTGTCTGTGCATGCATGTCTTTCATACACATGTTTTAATGTAATTCCTGCGTTTATATATTGGCCAGACGGAGGTTACACAAGTCTTTGGGACATGTGTAACCTCTCACTGTGAGGAACAAGGTGGTGCCAAGGTCGCACTCACTGAGCCGCAGTGGCGTTTTGGAACAAGCTCACCAGGTTGAAGCTCCACACACATGGTAGGGGTTAGGGATTTAAAGGAATATTGAAGGATTTAAAGAAACCTATGCAAATAGGAACCCACCAAGACATCACACAATGGTGTGTGAAGCCTTGTGTTACTATTTAGACTTATGTTACTTAGAACTTGTCCATTGTACATTCATCTATGCCTGCAACCATGCACACACATTAAACACTGCTATTATAAATCAAGTGAGAAATAGTATATATAATAGTTTCTTTTTTTTACATTTACTGTACAGAGACAGTGTTTGGTCTCATCATGTCAACTTGAGTCCTCTTTGCAGAGTTCTGGTTTCTGATTGGATTAAGTGAGCAGACTTCACAGAGTTTACCGGCATGTTTTCCTTGCCCTGGGCTTCATGCTAAGCTACATGTCTGGTGTCACTCGGGGTCTGTATGACAGCAGGTCCACATACTGTAGCTATGCAAAGGTTCTGAGCCAATGAAACACAGTATCTGCTAGACAGGAATTCAGAAGAAGAGAGGCCTCTTTGTTTTTGTCTTTTTTTTTTTTTTACTTTCCCACATGTGTTGGGTTGGCATGTGCCTGTTTTTTTCTGTGCGTGTGGTGTGTACTGTGTTAATTTAGCCTGGGAACCTTGCAGCTATTTTTAAATCAGAGGAGTTTAGCATTCTTCACTGTGTGTATGCATTTGTGGCTCCATGTTGTTTCAGATTAGAATCAGATGAGATTTTCCAATAAAGTTGAGCACACACACACACACACACGCACACACACGGCGTACGCACTGACACACACACCAGTGCTCACAGACCAAGTCCGGTTCCTTTGTGTTGTGTTGTGGCTGTGATCCCTCCCTGCTAAATGGCTGGAAACCAGTAGTGGTTTAAAAATAGCCCAGAACACAGCTAAGAATAGCCATGACGGGCTGTGAGTGTGACGGGCTGTGAGTGTGTGCGTCTGTGGTTTGCCTGTGAATAACTCTGTGTGTGTGTATGTATGTGAGGGAGCCACAGGAGGAAAATAAAGAATAAGAAGAGAAGTAAGTTAAGGCTGAGTATCCAGGCCTCAGCTCCTCTCCTTCCTTTCCCCGTCAGGACCAGTCCACTTAGGCCCTGTTTAGACCTGGTTTTAAAATCCATTTGGAAAAGTAGATTTTTTTTTTCAGCAGTGGTGCTATTGCATCACCTTCCATGAGTTCATCAAGTCAAAATAGTTTTAAAGTATATGGCCTAATTACTATAATTTGATTTTTTAATCTCTTTTCAGCTTTTGGTGATTACTTGTGCAAGGTATTGGATTTAGTCATTTGTGGGTTTTTTGATTATTTTTGATTATCTACATTTATCACCACTTGTAACACTAAAGCTCCTCCTCTTTCTCTCTCTGTTTCTCATGTGCGTGCACACACACAACACACTGCTGGCCAGATGCCAATTGTGCGCACACTTACAAGACATTTCATTTTAAATTCACATGTCCCCTCAGGTCCTCATAGTTTTAACAAAATGGAGAGTACTCAGCTAATTTAAGGTTCACTTTCACTTCTGAGTTTCATATAAAGACATTTTGCTTCAGCACGAGATTGTCACGAGCAGGAAATCGTACTGTATTTGTTAAATGTTTTCCCACCAAATGATTATCCAAATGATTCTTATATTAAAAATTATATATTTCTAACAGTTTATTTTGTCTATTCATGAGGACAATATTTGTTACACAATTTGAGAATTATGTCTTTGACATGACTCTTCACAAATGTGTTTAACAACTTTATAGAACATAAATGGTCTGAAGTGACTGTATAGGGTTAATATCAGTATTGGTAGATACTTGATTTTGTGATATTGGTATCTTTGCTGAACACAAAAGAGTGGCATCGTTCTATCCCCATACTCAATATTTCCTTAGGTGGTACTCAGTATAAAAAGTTTGTAAACTACTGATATAAAGGTCATAAACTGATAGATTTTACAGAATATTTAAATGAATGATAGTGCCTTCCATTTGTGGTCGGAACTTGGAATTTTTGAAGTCATGAACTTGCTTACTTCACAATAAATTGATTGTACACATACTGTAGTTCTGTTGAGTTTTTAATTATAGACATTGTGCTACACTGTTTGTGTGCACAAAATACCATGTCGAATATTGTTGTCCTCTGGTTTTGCTAACAATGACTAGCCCGAGATACACTTCTGTTTGTGACTTCTTAAATGAAACGGGGTGAACTCGCAAGTGACATCGGTCCTAGTTCCTTCTTCCAAGTATCTATGTAAATGGAACACATCATTAATTCCATGGCAAACAGCACTGACTTCATTGTATATTACATAGTATCAACTTTTGCATTACTGCCACCTGGTGGAATGGAGTGGAAAAGCTTGTTCTCATAATGGGTCATTTATGCTTCCTCATTCTATTTAACCTACTCTCCCCTGTTCACAGAAACATGTCCCACATTAACAACATCTGCAAGTCCCAAAGAGACAGACCATGACATCCCAAGTCTTATTATTTCATGACATTATGAAAAAGCTGAGACGGATACAAGAGTAACCCTAACCCTTTAAACAGCAACACACAGTGTTAATAAAAAGCCCCATTTCCACTAAGTGGTACAGTTTGGTTCAATTCAGTATGTTTCTCAAATGTGACAGGTACTAAAACAAACCATCCCCCCACCCTGTTGGTTTACCAAGCACGGTGGTCCATGAGACTGCAGTGTGACAGAGAGACTTAGACACACTACATTCCCCTGATTGTCCTTCTATCAAACAAGAATTGTCTTTTTCTTGCGATAAACAGCCATAAGCCAAGAAGAAATAGCATGAAATGCTGGATATCCTCTATAGTCAACCTTTGTTTACTTTGTAGCATTCTTCTTTGTGGAATCTATTGGCAGGCCACACTGTATCATACTGGTATGGCGTCACAGTCTTTACGTAGGTAACACAGCTATCGCCTTCTGGCTAACACACCCTGCAGTGGAAACACAAGCAAGACCAGGGTGTACCATTCTACACTACACCAGAATAAGCTGCAAGTTTGTAATTCTTACACTACTGCTATTTTTGACTGTGATTTACTGGTCTTGTAGTGTCCCTTGCAAGCAGCAGCATTACTACTGTTATTTGTTACTGTTATTCGTTAACCAACCACAGATGAGTCAGTTATCACAGATGCTTACAGAAACAAGCTCTTTAAAAGGATTAGCTGTAAAATCATTTGTTAAGTATTTCTATGCTTTCGCAAATGAATATACTGTACATAATCTATATCTCATAGATCTCCTATTTGCCCTGATCTACAGACACATGCCGGTTGACACATGTATTTAGATCATCATCTTATGTGGAAGTGGTGGAGAAGGTTGTGGAGACCACCCACATTAAAGAGCAAGAGCCGTGGAAGCAACTGAAACATAGAAAGGCAAATAACCAAAGCAATGGAAGTTTAGATGGATGTGATGGAAGGATGAAGGGATGGCTGGTATGATGTTAGGGCATCCTTATTCCCACGCTTAATAAAACTTTTTTTTAACGTTTTATTGTTTTGGCTGTTCTGTTATTAAAGAAGTTAAGCAAAAAGAAGTTAAGCAATGTTATCAAAAGAAGTTAAACAATAGCCAAAATAAAAAGGTAAAAGGCACAAATTATAATTTGGTAAGAAACCCATTTAACAGATCAGGAAAATGAAAAGATAAGGAGTATGGGTTTTAAACATACTTACTATTCATCTTTTAAAGCAGAACGCAAGAGGGGCATGGCTATTTTGATACCAAACAAGGTTCATTTCGAATTCCAGTCAGCGAATAAAGACAAGGAGGGCAGGTTTATAATGGTAAAGGGCAAATTAGATGATAAGGACATGACTTTGTTGAATGTATATGCGCCCCCAGGCAGCAACAAAACATTTTACATAATGTATATTAATATATATGTAATATTTGATTTAATAGCATCAATTTGATCTGTGCAGGAGATCTTAATATAACTTTGAACCCAAAGTTGGACACCACTAATCAAAAAAAGGAAAATCACTCCAACTGAAAAATGGATTAAAAGGAGAATTCAAGACCTGGGTTTGATAGACATCTGAAGGGATTTTCACCATCAAGATAAGCAGTTTACTTTCGATTCAAATCGTCACAATGCATATTCAACAATTGATTATCTACTTATGCATAACTCGGAGAGGCACAGGCTAAAGGAATGTGAAATAAAACAGAGATTTATCAGACCACTCTAGTGTGCACTTGAAATTACATCTAGATACTGGACCTAAAGTAACAACATTTAATGTAAGCATGCTAAACAGTTCTGAGTTTTATCAGAAAATAAAGAATTAAAAACATATCTGGAAGACAATGATGACGGCAATGTGAACCCAGTAATGTTGTGGGACGCTGCCAAAGCAGTCCTGTGGGGGAAAATTATATCAGAAACTGCATTCATTAAAAAAATGAAAATTCAAAAACTGTTAAACCTGCAGAAACAACTAACAGAACTGGAACAACAACATAGTAAAAGTAAAGATCCACAATTACTTCTACAGATGAGACCACTCAAACAAGAAATAGATAAGATTTACTGTAATGAAGTAGAGAAAAATCTCAGGTTTACAACACAGAGATACTATGAGGCAGGCTCGAAAGCATCCAAACTGTTAGACTGGAGGCTGCGAAAATGGCAATCAGAAAACACAGTCTATAAGATCAGAGACCCTGCCACTAAAAAAGTTACATATAAATTAGAGGGAATACAGAAAGCATTAGAGAAATTTTACCAGACTCTGTATACCTAACCCACACCGTTTGAACCTGCTAAAGTGGAAGAATTCCTGAACCAATTGGATCCGCCCTCCTTGGGGAAATTGCAAAATGAAAAATTAACAAAAGAAATATCAGCTGAAGAAATCGAAAAGGTGATCTCCTCCCTGAAGTCTTGTAAGTCTCCAGGGACAGACAGATTTTCAGGAGAATGGTATAAATCACTGAGGGAGCAATTAATGCCAATACTACATAAGAGCTTCAATTACACCCTGAGGGAGGGAGTCATTCCCCCGTCTCTATCATCTGTGTGATGCCAAAAGAGGGCAAGGACCCGAAAGAATGCGGCTCTTACAGACCTATCAGTGTTTTAAATCAGGATTATAAATTATTTGCAACTATTTTAACTAAAAGAATGGAGGAAGTGATCCCTTTTTTGAGTGACGAAGATCAAACTGGATTTATTAAATGTAGACAAACACAGGACAACATAAGGAGAACCCTCCACACTATTGAGCACATAAATAGGGGAAAAAAATGGAGCTATTCTACTTAGTATGGAAGCGGAAAAGGCATTTGATTCGGTGGGGTGGGAATTTCTTTACACAGTCATGGAAAAATTTGGCTTCCATGAGAAGTTCATTAAAGGCATCAAAACACTATATATGTGTTAATTAAGGTAAACGGAGGCCTTTCAGAAACTATTCACCTGCAACGCAGTTGTCGCCAGGGATGCCCAGCCAGCCCAGTGCTCTTTAACCTTTTCATTGAACCTCTTGCTCAGGTTGTAAGACAGAATCCTGACCTTCAGGGCATCACAATAAAAGGTATAACATATAAAATATGTCTTTATGCGGATGACGTGTTGGTCAGCCTAAAGAACCCAGAGTCAGGAATCCTAAGATTGATGGATTCCCTGCAGGTGTATGGACACACCCTTAACATCGATAAAACACAAGCCCTGATGTTCAATTTTGTACCAGAATTAGAACTTAAAAACAAGTACAGGTTTAACTGGGGCTCCACCTTTATTAAATACTTAGGTGTTAAGTTAACTAAAGATACACCACAGTTATTCTTTGAAAACTATGCAAGAATAAATTCACATATAAAGGAAGATCTAGACAGATGGGCCTCTTTATCCCTAGATCTTGGTAATAGAATTATGACAATAAAAGCAAATATTTTACCCAGATTACTCTGTCTGTTTCAGTCCTTACCCATCTGTGTCCCTGATAGTCAGTTTAGAGAATGGGATAAGATGATATCTCGTTTCATCTGGAATGGAAAAGTTTCCAGGGTGAGATACAAAACTTTACAGTTGCCAAAGTATAGTGGGGGGATGGGCTTACCGAGGCTCAAAGATTAACTATCTAGCAGCACAAATAAGATCGCTGCTGCTCTGGTGCAATAAAGACTTCTTTGCAATGTGGAAAGATATTGAGTTATCACTGTCAGTCAGGCCTATACAGAGTTTTTTTTAGGAAGCCCAGTGGAGGCTAAACAACATGATTTCCAGAGTCAGTGGGTTACATTCACTATAGAAACCTGGTTTGGCTTGGTGAAACAACTTAACATTCAGAAAGAAATTAGAATTTTAATTTGGCCAACTCGTGACCCAGAATTCAAACCAGGTTTGAATGATGGAGGTTTCACTCAATGGAAGAGGAAAGGACTCTCCACATTATGTATATTTGTCGAAAACTGATCTGATAAATACGGCCTTGCTCGCCAGGATTTTCACAGGTACCTCCAACTCCGGCAAATATATATCAGGTATTACCAAAATGTTTATCCAAGCCTATAATACAAAACTCTCTTAAAAGATCATTGGTGAACTATATATAGACATATAGCTGAATTAAGAGGCCATTCAACAAACTATATTAAGGCGAAATGGGAATAAGAGTTGGGAATTGTTATTATTTCGGAAGACTGGACAAATATAATTAACACACAAATCACTACTACAGCCTCACAGCTATGGAGAGATTTTTCCTGGAAAAACTATATCCGATTTTTCGTAACACCAAAGTAAAATTCTAAACAGATAGGACTACAACCTATATGCTGGAGAGGGTGTGGACACAGTATGGCAGATCACACACATATTCTGGAGCTGTCCCACACTTAAATCTTTCTCGGAAGGAGTTCAAAGTATTATCAGTGTAGTCTTGCAGTATAATTTGAATTTCACTTTTTCATCATTCTACCTGGGCAACATGGACACAGAATTACCAAAAAAAAGACAGATACCTCCTAAAAATCTTCATGGCTGCCAGCAAAAAAGCCATAACAAGAAGATGGCTCAACACAGAACCTCCTACGGTTAATCAGTGGGAGGCTATAATTAAAGACATCCAAACAATGCAACTACTGACGTTCAGTCTTAGATTACAAAGGGACAAAGGTGATGCCCTGTGGGAAAAATGGAGCACTTATTTTACAAAAAGAGGTGATAACCAACCTTAATGCTTTACATATTTTGGTTTCAAGAAAAACAATGACTATACAGCTCTATTGTATGTAACATAAGACCTACTCGCAACCCCACAGTTCTCCCATGTTCCATTCCTATGTGTGTTCATACATATATGTGCAACTGTGTAGAAATGTGTAAGATTATTTAGTCATATGGTGTAAGTGAACATGTGCACTCTTGAGATCAGGTGCACAGACATATGTGTACATATACCTTTTGTTCTAATCTCCCTTTTTTGCTGTTTCTTTTGTGTTTTTAAGGGTACTACGGGGCTACCATTTGTATTAATCAGCTGCATTATATTGTACCCATATCTACTTTTGTTTATTACATTGATGCTGTCCATACAAAAAAGTGACAAAAAAAAAGAAATACTTAATTTGGATTTACCCTAGTCACTCAAAATTACCAAATGAAGCAGCAGAAGATCAGCAACTCCTGTGTCCCTTCAGCTAAAATCACAGATTTTCTCTCTTGACTTTGGTGTGGGACAATGAGCTGATTACATGCTTTAGTTTCCGGGTAGAAAAGGCAGTTTAACATCAAGATAAAGCAGCAAACACATTCTAAAAATATATGTCACAGACTTAAGCAGGTCTGATTTTTATTAGGTGGCTAAAATCTGTTTTTCCTAGAATCCTTGCTGGCAGCTCAGTTTTCAGTGAGAGCAAGCCTTCACGATCATGGCACAAGGCTGCAGTCGGCTCATAAAGCCACACTCAAACCTGAGCAATCACTTTAAATTCAGGAGTTTTGCATGTCACTACAGTATTTCTTGAGTGTGTGGCTGCCACTTTTACTGTAAAGTCTCCTCCTCCACCACAGTTTCAGGCTTTGTTGTGGTTTAGCTCTTCTGTTTTTTTTTATTACAACAGAAAGGAGTGTGTGTGCAGCACTGACCGTATAGAGTGTATGTGTGTGTGTGTGCACACCTGGTATTCCTTATTTTGAGGGGACCTACACAGTCACATTATACCACATAACAGAAATTACTACATTTTAAGGCGAAGACATGTTTTAAAGCTAGGCGTAGGTTAGAGTTAGGTTAAGGTTAGGGTCAGGGTTAGGATTAGGGCACTAGTAATTATGGTAAAGTTTAGAGTAAGTCTCCAGGAAATTTAATTTAACTGAATGCAATGTGGAAACCTGTGTGTGTGGGTGTTTGAAGAGGGGAAAGTATGCTAGTGGAATTGCTTTAAAGTTTCAATAGACAAGCCAGATTTGACAGATTGTGAGGGAGGGATGGGAGTGATGGCAAATGAGATGGAGTAAAAAATAGCCTTCTACGGCCATCTCTAGAGTAGCCACACTAGCATTAGTGGTAGCTGCTGCCTCACCCTTCCCCTTCCTCCTCCCCCGGCTCTCAACCCCCCACTTCTCTAAAGCAAAACAGGTGGACATGATTGGGATGAGTGGGATAGCTGCAATGGGCCAACCCCTGAGTCGCTGCCGTGTGTGTTTATGTGCGTGTGCTGCAGTGATCCAGTGTCCAGTGACGGACTGGACTAATGGGCTGTGAAGTGCTGAAGCAGGTCACTGAGAGCCAAACCACACAAACAATATATCACTACACACCCACACAAATTGACCGCAGCTATTCTTCTTAAAATACTGCATTGACTTTCATTCATTTGGAAAGCCTCAACAAAGCATTATCCCTAACCTTAACCACAACTAGTTAACGCCTAACCCTAACCTTACCTATTAACTTTTTAAATTTTTGTCCTAAACTTAACCTTTAAAAACTTAACTTATGAGGTTCTGCTTCATTAAGGCCAGGTTTTGGTCTCCATGAGGACTACTGATCCTGACAAGGTCAGTGTTTGTGCCAGAAAATGTCCTAAAGAGGTAACAAATACAAGTGTATACACTCACAAATACACACACACACAAGCTCTACTATTTTTATCTTCATCATCATATGACACCTGTGCTACAGGAGGAGACAATAAGTAGTCTATGCAGTGCTCACATGAAACTTGCAGGCGTTTGAGTCTCTCTCACACACTCCCACACACACACACACACAGGCACACGCACACGGGCACACACACACATGAAAGATTGGAGTGCTGATTATTTTTCAAACATAGAATGAGCACAAATCAGAGAAACATCTCTGATGTTTGTGCTTCTGATGTGTGTTAGGTGTTGATTGGTAGTTGATGTGGCACAATCACTTATAAAAGATGATATTGAAGAGGATGTACACTAAGGTGGGGTATATGTTCATATGGCGCCGTCATGTGGCCAAAATATACACTGCATTCTTTTTGGTTTAAAGGTGCAGTTTGTAGTATTTCTGGGGCTTTATTATCAAAAATCAAATTTACTATCCGTAATCGGTATGCTAATATTGTATAATAGCTGTAAAATAATCGCTGTATTATTTCTGTAGCCTTAGAATAAGCCCACAGTCACAGACCGTGCCTCCATAGTCCTCCAGAATCACAGCACGCCATGTTTCTACAGAAGCTTGATGTGGGCAAACATATGGCCATCACACTTGGAGTTTGTGGCTCCAGCGCTGAAAGATGGAGAAAGTGCCAAGAGAAGTTAAATGCGGGATATTTTTAGCATTCTTGAAGATAGAGGATCATAGTTATCGTGTTGCTGAAGAAACAGCACCGGCACCTAAACCTATGTCCTCAAAGAAAAGAAAACGTGACGCCGGAAATGCATTCGTAACAGACGACGGCAGAAAACGAGTAAACATCGCTGTTGCCTTTTCCAAGAGGAATCACTGATGAGGAACAAATGTGCTGAACAGGTAATTTCACATATTCATCTAAGCTTGATGGAAGTAACTCGAACACAGGGCAGTGTTTGTGTTTCACAGGTATAGTTGCTAATGTACATAACAGGAACCGCTTCAACTCTTGTTTGAATGGAAATGTTGTAAACTCCTTAAATATTCTACTGACAGAATGACATTAACTATTTTGCAAGCATTTTGGACAGTTTTTGGATCTGGACTTGTTGTCCAGGTGGGTCTTTGTTTGTGTAGGTGAGCAGACCCTGCCCACTTCGGCAGGAAACACATTAGCTGCTAAAGTAGGGGAGGATGAAGAGGGTTTGTTCCCCCTCTGTGCTCATTTGGGTGAGAACATGAAACACAGTGTGTTTAACTGTGGTTATAATTCTGATTTTTGAAATATTCCTATTTTTTCTTACAGCTGTGAGAGAGGTCAGCAACATCAACACTGTCAAGGAGACAGTATTTTAATGTCACAGCACCAACACTGTCCAGCACTGCTGCTTCAAATAGGATAGACAGGCAAGTTACTGTAGTTGTGCAGTAATGTACTAGCACATTTGCCGTACAATGAACCCTCCTCCAACAGTTACTCTCGGTCATAGGCGTGAACATTCGACGTGAAGAAGAAGAAGCACTGCGGAGCAGTCAGTCAGCTGGTAGCTGGCCAATCACAAGGGACTCTTGCATTAACTCAGAAACAGAGTGCCTGTTCAGAGGCTGGCAGAGAGCAGCAATAAACTGGCTTAATCTGAAGAGACTATGAGGTTTTTGACCATAAATATTTAATTTATCTAAGTAGACATCAGTAATCTCGATTTTTGGTTCAAAAAGACCATTCTATGTGACCTTTAAGAAAGATGGCAGTAAGAGTCAAATCAGTGTAAGGTAAGTTTTCAGTCAGTCTAAAGAGAGAGATGTACACCAGGTGACCCCGGGCAGAATGGTTTAGATCTACCCATCCCTGCACCATCCAAGTCACTGTTGGTGCAGACACAAGTCAGACATTTGTCTGCCTTTATTGCAGCACATCAACAACAATCATACACTGAGTTGATCCTAATATGTCACTGTCTTCAGCAGGACCAGGCCTCCAGACAGCTGCTGATGTGGACTGAAAACAGCTGGAGTTCACCACACTTGTTTCACTGAACAATAAACTGCTGAATCATGGTGCCTCTCAGGCAGTTTATTCCTGTTCCTGTAAAGATATTTACACTATAAACTATACAACTATACAAACTGTTGTAATTCCTACACAGTTCACCTGATTTGCATGTAAATACCCTCAAATTAAAGCTGAAAGTCTGCAGTTAAAGCACATTTTGTTCATTTTATTTCAAATCCATTGTGGTGGTGTATAGAGCCAAAAAAAATTAGAATTGTGTCGATGTCCAAATATTTATGGACCGGACTGTATATGGCATAGTATTGAAATGAATACAGCAGGTATATCTGTTCAGCTTTTATTATTTATTTCCTCTTCAGTTCGAACCAGCAGCATAATTATAAGTCAATTAGTGTAAAAAATGTAATGCAGAAAGAAATTATTCTTAAATAAATTATTATCAATTATAAAAACTAGAACCATATGAAATTAAAGATTGCTGTCCTGATATGAACATTGAGACGTTTGAGTACTTGTGGCATTGTGTGAAACTGTCTTGGAACTTGACTTGGAAAGAAATTTAGAGGCCAGGTATGAAACCAGTGAATCTCCCTTGAAGATCAGGAAACATTTTTCTGATGTTCCAAATGCAGCAGCTAGTGATGACAAGTCAATTTCCTGGCTCCAATAAACCATGCTGCCAAAAGGTCTTGACCTTACCATGATTCAGAGTGATATAAAAATTTAATTGAAATGAAAATATGAAATATCTACAGGCAGGATAATGTGAGACTTTTTTTTCACTACTTGCTATTTAATTTTTCACTTTTATATACTCTATCACTATTACTAATCTATTATTTTACCATGGTATAAACAATCAAAGTGAGTCAAGAAAGAATATGGAACCATATTTCATTCTTGTCTTACACGGATTGACTCTACAGATGGGATTTATTATTATTACGATAAAAAGGGCAAAAATAAAGGTGGATGGGCTAACCCCTTCAAATTTATCTGTATGTCTTCTCATTGTGTTTTCTCCCTCCTCTAAACAGACGTTGCGTAAGAAGGGCTTAAACGGCTGTGACAGCCCCGACATCGAGGCTGACGACTCTGCTGGCCAGAGCCCGGAGTCTGAGGATAAATACCGCAAAATCAGCGAGGACATCGACCTGATGCTCAACAGACAGAGAATCTGTGTACGTTTCCAGCTGCTTTGTATGGTTGGTTCTGGCTGCCTCCATGTCAGCAATCAGTATGCTTCCATTTATACCATTTAACTGGACCACCATAGAACCTTTTGTGGGGAACTGAATTATTGAAGTGTGTCTGACTCCACTATACTAGGTGGCGATATGTCTCATTTTTCTGCGTAATAAGCATTTCATTCCAGTCCTTGACAAATTTGATTTAATACAATTTCTGTAATGTATGTCATGTAAATGTACAGAGTATCTTGAAGTCTTGTAAGTATCATTAACAGGTAATGTGTAATCGCCCAGCAGGGTCTGCCTCCTTCTAACTATGATATGGGAGTGACCATCCCAGGCAGTACTGCTAGTGGACTGCTGTACTCCCACGCGGGCATAGGGGGCAGTCTCGGTAACCACAACCTGCTGCCCATCTCCCACACTCTCCCGTCCCTGCAGAGAAACAACATGTCCCCACAAAGGCCCTCAAGCACTGGAAATGCTGGTATGTTTGATATGACAACATCATCCAAACACTTGACTCCTGGATGTCTGACATTGTGTGTGTCTGTTTTATTCTTGTCTGTTTGTAGGACTGATTGGTTCAGAGCTGTCCAACACTGTGGTCTCCACTTTGGGTAAGAATATAATGGTCTCCTACTCATCACATCAGACAGTGACATGCAGCTTGTGACTAGAAATTGCCTAGTATACATTTATTTTGTCCCATACCAGTATCACAAACGGATGCAGGTGTTTTTTTGCATCTTTTAATTTCTAAAGCTGTTTCTTCATTTCTGCTTATGCATTTACCACTTCACCATAAGATATATAAACATAAGACTCCATCTTTACAGTAGAACAAACATTCTGCTACTATGCACACCTTTATATTTTTACAGTCTATTCTCAGTGAAGCGTTTATTTGAAATGTAGAATTTTGGATGAAGATGAGCTGATGCAATACTTTATGTAGTTATATTTATATTCTGTAAAGGTAGCACTTTCAAACTGTAAAAAGTACTTAGTGACATGCAGAACTCCTGAATTTAAAGTGATGGGTTAGGGTTAGGGTTAGGGTTAACCCTAACCAACTCATCCAGTAATGTTATAATACTTCCACTAATACATTCCACATAAAATGGATAGTTTGGCTTTTTTTGAAGTATGTTTTGATGTATGAGGTACTGACACCCTCTGTGCCAGGGATAAGCATGAGATACATAGATTGGCTCTCATTTCAAACGGGACTTTGATTAAACATAAATGTTTGCTTTCATTTTTCACCAGGAAATGGCAGCTACAATAACCCCTGCAACTCCCCTGGCCTGCAGTCTCAAGGTGTAGTCTCCAAAAACATGCAGGATAAAAGTCCACCTCCTTCCCAAATGAGCATGAGCCGTAAGCCTGACCTCCGAACCCTGATGCCCCCCTCCAACAAGTGCAATAACATGCCATCTGTTGTAAGTGACTTCACCAGTTCAACACACTTTCTTTCTCGTAATTTCAGTTTTAACATCAAATAAATCCCTTAACGATGCCAAAAATAATTGTAGCTTGTGCGTTAATGCTGCCATCAAGTGTGAGGAATTTGACCTCCTGTTGGTAAGTACATGTACAGTAGCTCTCAGTGCAGAATGTCTGATCAGAGAGCAATAAATATGACTGTTTACAACTGGCATTGAAACAATGAAACAACATTGGATGTGAAGTGTAGTTGTACACGGTACAGACAGCGCTAACCACTCAGCAGTTTAAAACACTTAAAAAGGCTCACCAAATTAAATTTATAACAGCTCGTTTCTACTTTTACTCTGCTTTATATTGCTGGAAAACAGCCTTATCAGACTGGTAGATGAAGTTTGTAAACTCTCCAGCACCAAGGTCCATAGAGAATATCAGTGTTTTTAAGGTCACAGGGACACAGGAGCTGCTGGTCTGCTGCAGCCTTCGTTGGTCAAGTGTGTGGCACTTTTGTAAATCCTAAGAAAGGATTTCATCCACCTAATTCACAAAAATTACTTTTGAACTTAGTGATGGAGGCAACATTGGATCAACCACTCCTGTGTGCCGTGGTGTAAAATCACTGTTTTTCTCTACGGAGACTGAGCAGTATCAAAGCATCACATATGTCAGTTTCTTGTTGGAGAAGTTTGTCTTAACACAAGCTCCAAAGACATATAAACTTAAGCTGATATAGATTTGATAAGGTGAGCCTTTTGTTTGGCTAGAATCCTGGCATGTATATAGTGAGGGTGAGCCTGCATGGTTTTCGGCACAGTGGGTGCTCACAGTACAGTCCTCGCTGACTTTATATCAGTTCCTCATACAGCCACACTGTACCTTGAACAACTTGCACTGACCTAACTACCGAAAAATAATGTCAGTGCTTGAACCATTTATCCTGAAGTTTAGTGTTTTGAAATCTGGTTGACAAGTCAATGTGTCCCTCAAAAGTGTGACGTCCTTTTTCCTTCCCATTGTTTTTTTGTAGAATCAGAGAATAAATCACTCTCAAACAGCTCAGACACTGTCGACTCCTGCCGTCTCTATTGCTGCTCAGACTGTACCAGGACAAGGGATGGGCGGGTATCCATCAACACTGACCTCTTCCTTCGGCACAGGTGGGACTACAGTGTGAGAGAGAGAGAGAGAGAGAGAGAGGAGAGAGCTGGTCAGAGAGTTAATGAAACAGATTTTCTCTGTGTGTCACAGAGTTTTCACTCGGAACCGACTCTCTGTCGAGCTTTGGAGGTTCTGGTCTGGGATCTGTGACAAACTGGCAGCATCAGCAGATCCAGAATCTGCAGCATCCAGCACTCGGACACATGGGGTGAGCACCTGTAATAAAAATTAATAATGGACTTTGGTCTGTTAATAATTATAGGGGTGAGCCAATATGATGAGTTCGTATCAGTCCAATCACTGGATTGGACATTGTAAAGATTAAATGTAAAATCCAATACACCAAAAAATCACATATATATATATATATCACATATTTTTTTATGGGAGAAGAATATTTGTTACACAGTTAAAATGGTGGTGGTAAATGCATCAACACAAATATGTCTTTAACAATGTCTTTTTTTGGACTGCTATCAGTATTAGTAGATAATTGAGGTTGTGATAACACTAGAATATGAAAAAAGTGGTACTGTAGTACTAATGATTTTTTTTAATTTTAAACATCATCCTTCATTTACTGAATCTTACTACAGTAAATGCAGGTTGATGTTTAAAAATTAACTGTCATTCCAAATTTCACTGCACTGGAAAAAAAGGTAGCAACTGCAGATGAGAGAATGAATGTGTGGACCGATTAGGAAACTAGAGCATTCCTTCATTTAGTGACAGAAGCAAATATTATGACATTATTGGAAATGACACCAAGTATAAACAGCTGTTAGCCATGGTTATTTACATAATCAGTGTATGCCTTCGCATCCTTATGACCCATTTTGTGCCACCTACGTCTTACATCTAAGTGCACAGTTTCATTCAGGAAAGATTTTTGTGATACATTTTTATTAGACACCAAGCTATAGCCCTTCTGCTTTTAATTCAATAAACTGAACAAAGCTTTTATTAATGCTTTTTTTATCTATTAATTAGTAACACCTTTGTTTTTCAAGCTCAGACAAGATATCAATATGTCTGCCATAAGAATGACCATCCTTTTCTTTCACCAAAAGTAATCTAATATCTTTTTATATTTGTGCTTTCAAAAAATCATTATATAATCACCAATTTATGCTTGATTTATATTTTGGTATTTGTTTATGCCATCTGGATATCCGCTAGAAAAAACAATATTTATTCAGAGGACTTTAAGAAATGTCCACAAGCTGTAAATATTTTAGTTTGATTTAAGCATTCAGAATAAAATGTTTTCTTCATAAAGCTTCTCTAATGTTGGGATTTTGTTTTTTAAAATGTAAGTAATAAAAATTATCACCTCAACCCTAAATAATATTGATCTGAATGTATCAGTACCCATTTTCCAGCTGGCTGCAAACCCAAGAGTGTAGCTGTGGCATCTGTTGGTGAAGAAGCGAAAACAAGAAAAAAACAACAACTTGCATTAGATGAATAAAGCTCTCTCTGTCTCTGTCTTGTCTCGTCTCTCACAGGAACTTGTGCCAGAACTCGAACCTGAACCTCAACTCTGCCCATCACAACCTGCACATCAAATCTGAGCCCGCTTCTCCTCCCAGAGACCGCAGCATCGGCATGCTTGGCACAGATGGTGGCATGACCACAGCTGGATTTTCTATCCGGGGTTCCAATGAAGCAGGCCGCTCCCCAGGTGACAGCGCGTCCAGCTGTGGGAGCTCATTCGAAGGCAACGAAGAGCGTGAAGATTATCATGGCGGTGACGACTTCCTCCTCCGACCTCTGTCCAGTCAGGAGGAGCACCACAGCCCGTCAGTCAAACGGATGAGGCTATCAGAAGGCTGGGCCACATGATGGGGCTGGTCCACAACCGGAGCGGAAATGATGTTAGTAGAGTTACCCTATAGTGTTATTATTATAATTATTATAATCCAATTAATGTACTGAGTGGGTGTGTTATATCTGTAATGGTGAAATGTACGTGGGGTTGGGGGGCAGAGTCACACAGGGTCAGCCTTTTGCTATGATACAGTGATGGTCTGCTGTATTTATAACATGTACTGTAGCCAGACTTGTACACTAGAGCAATGACTCCTGGGAGATTAGGACTGCTGAACAACAAACTTAAAAAAAAAATGGTTTGTAAACTCATAATTTTTTTTTTTTTTTTTAAAGTCTCAGAGAAAAGGAGAATGTAGGAGGTCTAGCTCTACACAATCTACTCAATTGTTCTTAGAAGATTTGACACAGTTATCTCCATAAGTAAAACATAAGGATGAAATAGGAATGATATAACAATTAAAGTAATAAAAATGTGTCTATCACTTAGTTAACAGTTATGAGAAGGTTACCACCCTCAAACTGTATATCTTTACACTATTTAAAAAAAGCTACTGATAGGTCAGTTAGCTTGTTAAGTACAAAGAATGCAAACTGTCAGGGTTCGGCTTCCGTGCTTCCTGTCTTTTATTTTGTTACCACTGTTTGCTTCCTGTTAGTGTGCTTTCCCCCTTAGGTGACTCGACTGTTCTGCTCGGTGGAACCTCTTCTCACGCACCTGCAACCCATCTCCTTGATTATCCAGGTCCTTTTTATACCCTGGTGTGGGCAACGGCAGGTGTCAGCGCGTCTAGTCAAGTACCGTGGTAACATGCCGTCTGCACACACGTTGTTCTCTCGCCAACATAGTTAGTAGTCGATTTTTGTTTTTCCCACGGCGTACTCTCATGACTTTTTTCCCTCTCTTTTCTAGTCCACCTCCCGGAGGTCTCCGCCCGGCAAGCCAGCTCGAGTCTCCGCGTTTTTTGTTGATTAATTGGCTTGGTTTTTGTTTTCTGTTTATTAATAAACTCCAGTAACCCGTGAGCTTTTTGACCGGACAGTCTGCTTTCTGGGATTCCACACTACCAACACGATTCATATCATCACAGTTGGTAACAGTCGAGTCACCTAAGGGGGAAAGCACACTAACAGGAAGCAAACAGTGGTAACAAAATAAAAGACAGGAAGCACGGAAGCCGAACCCTGACACAAACAAAGATAAACCTGGTCCTGGAATAACTGGTAAGATGAAGACTCCCTCTTGTGGCACTTCATAATAAATCACTGCCCGTTGGCGAGCCAGAAGTCAAACACATGAAACATTAACAATTTTCCCCCATTAAAAATAACCATTAAGTGTTTCTTATTAAGTTCAACTTTTCCTTTAGGAATATCATTAATCAGAGCAGTATGAGCAAAAATGCATAAGCAACAGAACAGTAGACACGGGTGTTGAGAACAATTCTAAAGTATCTGTAAGCATCTGGACAATTGGTGCCACCATTTCTACTTATTCTAATGTAGCTTTGAAAGTGGAAAATGGTTGGAAACTTCTCTCTTTAGTCTCCTGTCTCTAATCATGGCCAAAAGTTTGGGCTCCCTTTGCTAAACCAAAAATATTAACAAATTCAATTCAAAGAAAAAATGTGTCAAAGGGAGTATCAATAAATATCAGTATTGATAAGCAAACAAACAAACATTTTATCTTTAAAGTGAGCCTTAACAATGTGTTTGACTTTAAAAAGGAAAAAATAAAATCTGTCACTGAAGCTGTAACTGCCCTCAGGACTATTTCTTACTCAACTTGTAGGAAATAGGACGATTTTTAACGTGGCTGGACACACAAAGATGTTAAATGCACATTGACATTTGTGCAAATATATGCAAACAAACAAAGGTAGAGGTGAATAAATCTGGTACTCTGAATAACGGGTCACGTTCCAGGTTCTGTTGCAGGTTCAACACACGTACCACGTGTGCACACACTGTAACATGAAAGCACACTTTAAAATAATAAAGTGAAAGTATGGAAGGTCAAGGCTGGGAACTGAAAGACGTAGAAAGAGAGCATGAGTAAGTGCAGTAAAAGAGATGAGAGGCAGAGGAGAGAAATGGTGAGAGAGGAAGTTTTTTTGCAACAGGTTGCATAAAGAAGCTTTGAACTTCAGTTCAAAAGTTTCAGTTTGATCTGAAGACACGTAGTCAGTGTTTTCAAAGCTGTTATGATGCAAATCCACAAACGTATGGAAGCAAAGACCATTTTTACTTTACTATATGACTAAAAATTAACCGCCACTGAATGTTTTTGCTTACATTTCTTTCATGTTTAGTAACAAAACAGCTGGCAAACTATCTTAAAAAGGGAAAATACCTTTGGTATTTTTACATTTAACGAGAAAAAGAACGAATTTTTAAGTTGGTCCAGCCTTCTTTTTTTAGTGTAAACAAGCAAAGTTACACACGACTGATCTGCTCATTTCCAGCAAACTCAAAACTGAATGATAGTTAGCTATCAAGTTTGAAAGGACATTAAACGCCAAATGAAATATTGAATGACCTGTGTAATAGTATTTAAAGTCAAGTAGTAAATAGTTGTTTAATTTCAAAATTTGGTGTCTATTTAAAAAAAGCCCGTTTTTGCTGCAGCACGCTACAACCTACATTTAAGTGGGTTTCAAATGTCTAAACTGATGAGACTAGAGTGCTGAATAACACACAGAGAGCATTAACGTGTGCTAAAAGTGAAAACTAAAAGCCATAAACAACAGGACAGTGACTTTTTTTTTTTTTCCATACAAACGGTATTGTTTTGTTTAAAAACTAAGTCTCCTTCCTTATATCAAACTGATTTTTGTGGGACGTCTGCGGCTCTGTTTAGCTAAGTCATGAAAAACAGGAAGCCCAGGTGCACATGTACGTGCTTTCTAAAAAAAAACCTTCAGGGAGATTATTATTCTTTTTAACCCAGTTGTATAGTGAAATAGGAATCTCTGTGTCTGCTGTGGTATAGGAGACTGTTACAAGTAAACACACCACTTCTTGTTTTGTTTTGTTTTGTTATGTCTGCATGTTTTTTTTTTTTTTTGAGTAATAGATTCATTCTGCATCATAAATAAACTTTTATCGTGAACTGTATATTGTTCTATATGAACACAGACACTAATGATAATATTTGTATTGCAATATCATGATGGAATATAATTTTAAACCCATATTGCCCACCTCTACTGAAGAGTTTCTAAAAAGTTCGATTTTTATTTTTTTTTACTGGACTGGACCCCTACTGGCCAGACTAGCTGCTCAGTGGCCCCAAAATTTAGGTGAATTTTGTAAATGGATGAATCCCTACTTTTGGAAGCACTGAGTTAAGGGCAAAGCTGGGTTCAAATCAGTGAGGTGGCACTGCTAACCACCGCACCACCAAGTGACTCAGCAGAGGAATGATTTCTTTACAAATGTGGCAGAGCAGAAGTCTGAAACAGCATAACATGGTTACATGTGAGTAGAGGTTCCCTGTAAACTGTGACTTTCTTCCCACCACTGCAGTTTTTTTTATTTAAATCTTCATTTTAAATAATTTTAGTGCCTTGTACCTTAATTTGGTCTGCCACCAGCTACAGTCAGAGGATGAACACAGTAGTTAAAGTTTTCATATCCACTTTTTTAATGTTTAAAGACTCATAGAGGTGACTAAGGGTTGTTCCCATTTGAATATTTTGGTTGAAGAACTGTATATTTGGAAAACCAAACCCTCAGCCACAGGTTTGCACTGTTTGTGCCCCATTTATTGGAAATCCAACAACTAAATTTACTCCTTAAAATCCCTGTAGTTTATCCAGTGTTAAAGATGTTGCTGTTTATTTACAAATTATTTAGTTATGCCTGTTTAAACAAAGAAAACATCTAGCCGAGCCCACATGCTTTCCCCTGCACTCCTTTTCTTTCATGATGATTGTCTCCGGGTTGGCCGGCTTCTAGCTCAGATTTTCTGCACTGACAAAGTTGAGTGATGGACAGGAGAGCCAGGGGCTCGTCCTCATGCTCCAACGGGAGGTAGCAAGCTCACACAAAGAAAAGGAAGAGTGTAAACTAACCAAAGTGTGAAATATGCTGTATATTTGTGTTTTCTTTTTTTGTTTGATTCTTATATCTGTAACTGCCTGGACACAAATCTCACCATCTCATGCTGTAAAAGCCCTGACTTTACATTTATTTTTTTTATATATTGGCAAAGTAAATGAAAGTCCTGTATTGTACATGCACACATTTTGAGCGGCATTTTTCCCTTTACGCACACAATGCTGGAGGTAAATATTCTAAGAGAATGTTAGCGGCATAAGCTGGCCTTTGTCGCCACTTGGAGACAATGACAAGAAAATAAAAGTGCACGTTTGTTGTTGCACACAATGTTCAGCTGTTCCCTCACTCAGAAATGTGGTTGTATTTGTATTTTACAGGGAAAGGAAAAACTTAAAATATACAGGCTCTGTTACAAATGTCTCTGTGTGATTTGCCGTCATTGATTTTAGCAGGACATGATGAATGTACTGTATGTACATGAATATATATGAATATATATAAAGCTACTGCTGGTGCTTGTCAGAAACTTGAAATACATCAGTATTTATTCTGCCATTCCCACACTTTAAAGGTGACATAGAATGGTCTTTTTGAACCAAAAATCGAGATTACTGATGTCTACTTAGATAAACTAAATAATATTTATGGTCAAAAACCTCATAGACTCTTCAGATTAAGCCACTTTATTGCTCATCTTGTTATGTTTAACTGAGGACATATATAGATCCAAATACTAGGCGGAAGCCAGGTTGTGAGAATTAATACCAAAAATGATTTATTTACAAAAATTAACACAAAACTGAGTACTTGGCCAAATAAAGAGTAACAAAAAAACGAGGAGACTGGCTGGCTGGCCGGAGTGGAGGTGAACAAGAGTAATGCTGCAGAGCAGAAGTGTGCTGTACGGTAATACCGCTAATACTGAGAGGCACGCTGACGAGAGTCACAGGGAAAGGCAGGGTCCTTAAAGGGAAGCCTCCTAATCAGCCAACAGGATACAGGCTTGTAGGGAGGAGACTCCACCCAGCTGCCCGGTCAAGACTCCTGAGACTCAAAAGGTAAAACAAGGTTGAGAAGAAAATGACACAGTGACATAAGTAAAAGAGGCAGGAGGTATTGTGGAGCCGGACCCTGACACATCTCTGACAGCATCTGCACAGGCACTCTGTTTTTGAGCTAATGCCCACCCCCCTGAGTCTCTTGTGATTGGCCAGATACGAGCGGACTAACTGCTCTGAGTGCTTTGCCCCCCGAACCGCAGGAGCGTCAGTTTGAGTGCCTGCATGGTTAAATTTACATGTAAAATAAACAATTTTAGTATAAGTTGTTCCCCATGCGCAAGGTTTCTCACAGCTCATGCAGTGGTTCGCTTTTAAGACCGATCTCTGCCAGTCAGTAGTTAGCCTACGTGCTAACCCGAGACACTCGCGGACCGCCACGTAAATGCAAACATTTCCACACAAGTCATACAGTGGTTCGCTTGTAAAAAGCTGAGCTGAGACAAACACTCACTCTCACTCACTCATTTTCTACCGCTGCTGAGACAAGCAGAAAAGGTGAACACACACACTGCCTTTCAAATGCGGCTGCAATTAGCTGTCGTTAGCTATTGCTATACATTATTATTAATATTATTACTTCATTTGGAAATCCTTACATTGCCTTCAGGAAATCCATTACAGATTGTTGGAACTGCTCCCTACTGATGAAGTAGAGCTGATGAGTCCCACGTTGTATTGCCCAAAGTTTGTATAACTCTTCACTTCAAAGTGAAACAAACAGCATTTCAGGAAGCTTAGCAAGGATATTACTATCAAAAATGAAAGATATCCACTCTGCTCTTTGTTCCTCATTAGAAGGGAGTCTACGAAGCGCCTGGTGTTGTTTTTGACAACCAGCAACAGAGCAACAATGAACTGAACCTTTCTTCTGAGACATGTTGCTCTCAACAGATACAATAGTTGTAACGGTGGAAGTGATTCAGCTTCTTCTTCTTCAGGTTGAATGTTCACGCTCATGACCGGGAGTAGCTGCTGGGGGAGGGTTCGTTGCATGGCAAATGTGCTAGTTGCGTAACTAAACTCGACTTTTCAAAACCACTTGCTTGAGCACAGGTAAACAGAGAAGCCATTTCTTTCTCAAAAGCGGCTGAAGTGTTTATTGTGACACTTTAGTGATGTTTAGATACGGGAGGGACCCGGGGACACACCAAAAAACATCAGAAATTTGATTTTCCAGTGAATGTTCCCTTTAAAGGGTAGTTGTTGGAAGTGTGATTGTATGAGATGCTAAAGTGTAAATAGAAAAATGGCACATCTATTATAGATGTGTGGTGGTTCAGTCAAAAATTGTAAAATGTAACAGTGAAAATGAATGAGCTGCCGTCCAAAGGATTTTTATTGTCAGTGACATTTGGAGCACAACTGGTTCTTCCCATGAAGTACTAACACTGGCTGTGTCTCAGTAGTCAAGGCTTAATCCTTCAAGTGTGCAGAAGTCAGATACTGAGTGAAATGAGATGGTCTCGCCAACACAACTCACCAATTTACCTTCTTTTCCTAATAAAGTCCATCACTCTATACACTGAGAGGTTAAACACTGCCCTCCACAGTTTGAAGTCCTGAATGACAGTTCTTCTGCTCCTCTAAACCTGATTACTGGTTGAACCCCCTAATCAGCCAAAAAAATATGATATATGTGTCTGGCATAAAATAAATATATCTAAAATATATTTAATTTTTCACATAACATAGTTATAACTAATAATGGTGTACTTTAGTTCATAACTTTTTCAGTTAGTTTTAGTTTTGTGTTGTACAAGTTTTATTTTATTTTTTTTTTGGTTATTTATTAGATGACCCCTCAGTTCAGTTAGCATTATTGTTTAAATGTTTTATGTAATAGTGTAGGAAATAGAGATGCATCAACAGAGACGCTGGTGTGTGATGTATCACACATCTCAGACTGAGAGACAAACATGGAGTACAAAAACTTCCCTTAAATGTTTCTAACCTGGAATAAGATTTAAAAATATAACTTATCTTCTCATAGATTTCAATGCAGATCATTTTAGGAAAAACACAGGTTTGACCAGGTCAGATAAACCTGGTTTACTCTTCTCTTTAATCCACAAATGAAAATTCTTCAGAACTAAACCCTGTTTAAATGAAAATGAATTGAAATTACTGAGTAAGTCCCTGTTAATATTAAACGATACAAAAGCTTCAAAGTTATATCTAATTATATCATAATTATATTGTATTTTCTATTATTATTTTGGAGTATTATTATCATTTCTTATGTCTATTATTTGTCCATAAAAATGCTCACCACAACAGCATCTTCAAACATATTTTATCAACATGGATTGTCACGGGTCTGTGCTGTAATGAATTTACTGTATTAGAAACAGATGGTTGAAAATGAGAGGAATGTGTGACATGTTATTATATAGAATAAAATTATTGTTAGTAATTTGCAGTCAAGGAGTGTATAATTTTAATGCAAAGACAGACAAACAGAATGTAATATTTGCAGAGATTGATTCATTTTGTCTGTGACTGGCATTATTAGTATTTTATTCTAATATTTCAGAATAATCTGCAGTGAATAATGAATAATTATAGAGCTGACTGCATTTAGTTGACTTACATATAACGTTAAACTATTGCTGTAGAAATAATTATTTCTGTACAACTTGTGTCTGTTTAAATCATAAATCTGTGAGGAGATAAGTTAATAACATTTAAGAGAAATTGTTGGTCTTTTTCTTAGCTTGAAATCAGAAATCAGTATCTGTATTAGATTATTATTATTATTTTTTGAATGTATTAACTAAAGGGTCCATCAAAAGTAATAAATATTCACAAAACTAATAAATAACTAAAAAAATTGCTAAATAATACTACTATTAGTTCTACAACTATGTTAAAAAATAAAATATATTTTAGATGTTTCTTTTACATCAGATATGTTTAAATATATATATAGATTTTTAGAATGTTTTGGCTGATTAATTGGCTGATGAATTCTGATCAGCAGTCAGAATTCAAGGGGCAGGAGAACTGTGATTCAGGACTTTGAACTGTGGAGGGCAGCGTTTAGCCTCTCGGTGTGCAGCCTGTCAGAATTCAATAGGAGAAGAAGAAGGATAATCCGGGAGAAGTGTGGCTTAGGCTGTCTCATTTCACACATGACTTCCGTCTCCTCCTTAGTGTGCAGGCTGAACACTTAAGAGGATCCAGACCCTGGATTGAGACACAGCTACGATCCATCAACTTCTTTAAAAATGGACAAATGTCAGCAGCATAAGTTGGCCACATGAGAAGGAGCTGACAATTTGTGCAACAGTCAGGACAGCCCATGAGGCATTTTCATGACATCCAAATGATGAATGCACACTTGGAGGATGCAGCCTTGACTATTGAGACACAGCTACTGACAGTGCTGAAGCTGGATCTGGGTAGGGGTTTCTCCAAATACACTGTATTCCAGTTGAGAAGTCGAAAAAAGCCGTTCCATAACCTACAGAATTTGGGAGGGAAGAGGATGGAATGGCCTGCTGTTAGTCCACACCTCAACCCAATAGAACACTTGTGGGATCAGCTTGGGCTTGCTGTTCATGTCAGAGTGACCATGACAACCACACTGGTTGACCTTCAACAACTCCTGGTTGAGGAATGGGATGCCATCCCACAGCAAAATGTGACCAGGCTGGTGACCAGCATGAGGAGGAGGTGCCAAGCTGTTGTGGCTGCCTATGGTTCTACCAAATGCTACTGAGGCCCCTGACAGTGCAATCATCCAATCCACAAGTAACTCTAAATAAACCAGCAGGAGAACTTTGCTCATTCCACAGAAGAATGATCCTTACCAGATATACCTAATTGCAAAGATGACTAATCAGGCTTTCCAACTATATAAAATTTGTATTATGAGAGTGGAGAAACAATTGCTTGAAATGCTTTTCAAATTGTTTTTGAGGAGTTTATGTTTGTTACTACATCTTATTGTTTGACTGGAAACTTGACATTGTAAACCAAATTGAAGTTCATAGAGAAAATGTGTGTTTTTAGCCTGCAGGGACATAGGAGCTGCTGGTCTATTCAATTCAGTTCAATTTTATTTGTATAGCACCAAATCACAACATACATTATCTCAAGGCACTGTACATAGTAAGGCCAAAACCTTTACAATATTACAGAAAGAAAAGAAACAGTTCACACAATGAGCAAACACTAGGCATCAGTGGAGAGAAACAAAGTCCCTTTTAACAGGAAGAAATCTGTGACAGAACCAGACTCAAAGATGTGCGGTCATCTGCCTCGACCGGTTGGGGTGAGAGGAAAATGGGG